>ML682057.1:1095220-1116562 GCA_007922195.1 Podocnemis expansa | reverse complement strand
GTTGCAAGGGTATGAATCTGTTAGTCTTTAAAAGTGCCACAGGACTTCTTTTTTGTTTTGCTGAACTAGATTAACACAACTACTGCTTTGGGGTATAACTCCAGCAACTTCAATGAAGATCTAATGAAAATCTGTCCTAGCAGCTTTGTTTATTTCTTTTAATTTTTCCTGTGAATTTAATAGTTGGCCTCCAAACAAAACATTTTGTTAGCCTAAAGTTCAGACTCTTCAAACACACTTCCTTTCAATGCAGTCACTAAAAATCAACAAAATTACAATTAACTACCATTAATATCCAGACCAATCTCAGCTGACATATTAATACTCCTTCTAGGACAAGCTGTGTTCTAGTGAAAAACTGCCTATATTGCACACATCCATCTCCTTAGGCTCACTTTCAAATGTACGAATCTAAACTTCAGCCTCAGTATTACTGTACTGAGATGCCTCCCAGAGCCACCAAACTACATTACAAAAGGATGTCTCATGCTATTTCTACCTAAAAATTCTGAAGGCAGAATTTCTTTTGAGTGTAGCTTCATCTTTAGTGGGACTCAAGAGGAGCCAAACTGCTGTGTGTCAATGTCTTGTGTGCTGAGACAGCAACATCGTGGAGTCCTTCAGCTGCCAATGTCTTGTGCCTTCACTCCCACATCTCCCTGTGAAGTACAGGAATGGGGTTTATATCCCTTTATATTATTTGGGAGGGATCTATTTGTCCTCCCTGTCTTCTATTGCAGAAGCCACCAGAACAGTGCCAGAGAAACAGTGTATGTGTTTTATGTATAGTTAGCACTCAGTTATTTTGGAACCCAGTCATGTCCTTGTGTTTTCCACACACAGTTATTTAGCACCCTGTATTTTCTTCACACACATTTATTTAGCACAAAGTTATTTGGAATTAAATTGTGTCCTTGTGGTTTCCTCACATTCTTAATATTATGCAGACAGTAAAGTCACAACTCTGCTCGTCCATTGGCTCTTCATTTTCCAGCTACCACACCAGCTGCCCAGGCATGCCATAAGGAGACATGGGGGAGAGAGCAGCACAGTGGGAGGGCATAGGGATGTGAGGACCATGTCTGATGCAATTTTGCTTGCAAGCTTTTCCCTCTTCCTGCCTTTGGCTTGGGGAGAGTAAAGGCTGCTCTGAAGTACTGCCAGCTGCAGTGACTGCCAATGGGCCGCTTCAGTAACTGAGTCTCAGGAACAAGGGCCTGCAGCTGAGCCTCGGATTAACTAGCTCAGGCTACGTCCGAATAATGAACACAGTTGAGCTACAGCAGAAGTGTCCGATTGGCTGTGGAGGACCAGCGTGCGTGCTTGAGCCCCCCTCATACTTTCCATGCCCCCCCAGCAAGGCCCATCCCATTCTGAGAATCTCGGCTCTAGCCTGCAGCTTTGTCAGGCAGAAAGTTGATGTAGGGTTGGCTCCATACCAATTTTAAACCACTGACATATTCCTTGTAGGCCAGTGCGTTTCAAACCATTTTTCACAGGACCCAGCTGAAAAAAATCATTTATCCTGTGACCCAACAACTACATCTTTGCAGGGCCAGTCTTACCCTACAGAGGCAACCGAGGTAGTCGCCTAAGGCACCAAACACTAGGGGGTGCCAAGGGCAGCTGGGCTGGGGTTAGCAAGCCTATTTTAAATTTCCTGCCCTGCTGTGCACTGGCATGTAGCCCAGGGTGGAGCAAGGTGGGAACTCCAGGAGACCAGCTGTTTCGGCTGGCTCCATTCCTGAGTCCAGAAAAGGTAGGCGCTGAGGGGAGGGGAAACAGGGAGACTGGGACAGGCTTGGGGAGGGGGTTAGGAGGAGTGGGAGAAGGGAGGGCCCCTTGGCCATCCCACAACTCGACCTGCCCAGCACCATCCTGTGGTTCGGCCGGCTCGGGCCATCCCAGCCCACTGCTCATTCAGAGCAGTCCACCGCAAAGCCCATACCCCCTTTGGCCAGCCCGCAGCCTGCCGCTCGGCCCAGCCCGGTGTACTTCCCAGCCCGGCCCAGCCCACCAACAGGACCTGCTCAGCCTGGCCCAGCTCATCAACCAGGCTCGCTTGGCTCAGCTGGTCTTGGCTGGCCCATGGCTTGCCCCAGCATGCCTTTCAGCCCACACCTCTTGGCTGGACTGCAGCTTGGCCGGCTAGACTTATTTTTCTCGATATTGAATTTGGAGAGAGAGGCACCAAAAGCACAGTTCGCCTAGGGTGCCAAAAATCTTTGGGCCAGCCCTGCGTCTTTGAACAATGTTTTCCAGCCTTTCAGCAGCAACAGCAGGGGGCACCACAACCCAGTACCTAAGGATTTGGGGCCCAGTACTTGGTCTGGACCCATAGTTTGAAAATCACAGATCTAGGCAAAAAGAACTCATAGCAGGCCCTTTAGGACTGTTTTATGCCTTTGACAGCTCTGTGCATCATGCAGACTTAATAGGGTCCAGGATCAGGCATGGAGATTAAATTCTGTCATTAAGGTGGGAAATAGTTGACTGACTGTCTCAACACCACTTTAACAGAGACATTTCCAGGATATCTCCAAAATCAAAGGTGCTGTGTAACTAGGCCTTCAGCCTTGCAGCCTCTATCTAACTAGACAGAAACAACAGAGGTAGCAGCGGGGCAGTCTTCCCCACATTGCCCTGCCAATATGCATAAGACCTTACCTACACTTTAGTTGTTCTCCAGACCTATTCATTTGTTGGCATCTCTGCTGGACATAGTAATGTGTACCACTAGACACTCCACATGTAGATGCCTAAATAAAAATGGCCGGGCTTGCACCTCTCTAAAGTCCTCAGTGCCCTCTGTATGAAAAGTGATATATAAACACTAAAGATGTAATTGTTGGTTTATTGAAATCAATGGGAACATTGCCTTTGACGTCAACTGGGCCAGATTTTCACTCTAGATAGTAATCAGTCTAGAATATTGTATTTCTAATATGAGATCTCAGGCAAGTTTTTCTTTAAATAAAATATTTCACTTTATCATTAAGAGCAGAGAACTTTACAGAGTCTGTATGAATGAAATATTGTCATAAATGGCTTTGTGTTAAAGTCAACAGAAGTCTGCTGCTTTATGCTAGCTGAGGAGCTATGGCCCTGAATCTCCATTGCCTTGCTCCTGATCTGGTAGTTTACATGTGTGCAAGGTGAATATAAATCTTTACTGGATCATAATGATAACATTTCATATGCACTTTGCAGTCATGTCACATAGGTGCAAATGAGCGCATCATGGGAAAGGTGGTTGGAAATCAAAACTCAGATCCCTACCCTCCCCAGGAGTGTCTTGGTGACTTGTTCATTACTTTTTTACTCTGGTTTTACACCAGAGCAGCTCCATTGTCAATGTAATCGTAGAATCAGACACTACCTTTAACAAGATTGACCTCAAGTTATGTGAAATTACTGCTACCCACACTAAGGGGAAACTTACTATGCACTGATTTTTAGATCTAGTTAACAGGATACCAGTATCAGGGACATTGTGCTAGCAGTAAATCCCACTCCACGGTAACCCCTCCTGCCTACAGGCCCAGCATGGGGGTGTTCAAGACAGGGGAATTCTGCCTTGTGGCCTCTACACAGGTTTGGGAAACTAGGCCTGAGACTCCTCTATGTGCTCTGTGTTGTCTGTTAGTATGTGTTAACTCAGACCAGAACCACTCAGGCCGATCACCAGGAAGATATAGCAGCATTACAGTCCATCGGCCTCCTCCCTGCTAGTCTGCCACATGCTCCTAGCCTCAGTCAGTACGGATGCTCTCTGCTGGGGAGGGCAGGAGTGCTCCCTATAATGCAACCCACTTTACAAACTAGGCCTAATTCCCACAACAACTGAACCCCAAACAAACAAGCCAGCATTGTCCTTTGGCCTTATTTCAATTCTTCTCAGGGTGTTCTTTAAGCCTCTTTTGGTCCTACCGGAAAGAAACATATAGCAGCATTACAGTCCATTGGTCTCCTCCCTGCTTGTCTGCCACATGCTCCCAGCCTCAGTCAGTGCAGACACTCTCTGCATGGGAGGGCAGGAATGCTTCCTGGCAAGAGCCAGGAAATTTCTCCCAGCATACTGCAGTTTGTCGTCCACAACTTGTAGTTCTCACTGCTGCTATTGAAGCACCCTGTACCTTGGGCTACACCCTTCCCCCACTTATTGAAATGGTCCCTTTCCTTGGTCAACAGTTTCTTGAGTTGACTATCATCACCAACCATTTTAACTGTTTCCAAGATCATTCTGCTGCATGTCGCCTGACAACAGCAGCAGCAAAATGCATAGTCACTGTCTCTACCATTAAGCAGCTCTCTGTTCCAGATCAAGCTGGACATGTGCTCTTCACTGTCTAGTTGAGCACCAAGGAGCTGGGCAACTATCTCTAGGTACCTCTCCTGCATCATTCCACTCTGTCTGCCATTCTTCTATCACATTAAGTTCATTCAAACTTTCTTCCTTCTGCTCAGTCTGATCTGTAATCCCCATGGTCTGGTCCAGCTCCTCCAGGTCAGAGTGGTGAAGTTCTGAGTCAAAATGGTTTCAGTCTAAGTCTAGTCACTCTCTACAATGAAGCCCTGGCTCCCCTTCACTGTACTGCCCATCCCTCATGTTCCATGTATCCCCTGTGTATGTCATCCCTCTACTGGTTTGCTTTCCCTTATGACAGTCTGATCTATCTGTAGAGCCCTCAGTAATTTCTTTTCCTGCCACTGACCCCAATGTGAAAGTTCCCTCAATAGGCAGGAACATACATGGAGTTATTCGGTTATGACGTATGACTCATTCCCCTCCTCCAGATTCTGACTGTACAGCATAGATAGGGAGGTCCCCTTGTCTTCTAATCACAACATAGGGAATGGGTTCCTGTCTGTCTCCCAATTTTTGTCTCCCTTTCTTCTCCCTACCCATGAGCACCAGGAACCAGTGAGGCTTCCCATGTCTTGAGGTCATAGTACTGTTTTTGGTGAAGTTTGGCAGCTTCCGATGCTTGTGCAGATTGGTGATATGCTCTCTCTTGGCATTCCCTCAACTGAGATACATACTCTTCCTCCTCTACACTCTCATCTCCTCTGTGGGGAAAACCCAGGGCCAGGTCTTCTTTTAGCCTTGGATGCCAGCCAAACATTAAGAAGAATGGGGAAAACCCAATGGATTCATGCTGGGTGCAGTTATAGGGATGGGTCATAGGTTCAACATAGTCCTTCCAGTTTATCTTTTGCTCTGGACACAGAGTTCTCAGCCAATTCATGAGTGTTCGGTTGAACTGCTCAGTGGTCCCATTCCCTTGAAGATGATAAGGTGTCATTCTGCTCTTTGAAGTCCCCAACAGTTTCCAGAGCCAGACCAGGAGATCACTTTCAAAATTTCTCCCTTGGTCCATGTGTATCCTTTCAGGGATTTCATAGTGGCAAATAAACTGTTTCCACATCACTTTGGCTACAGTAGATGCTTGCTGATCATGAGTAGGGTATGCCTGAGTGTACCAGGTGAAGTGGTCAGTAACTACAAGAATATTCTCAATGCCCCCGTGGGATGGTTCCAGGGTGAGATAGTCAATCCACACGAGCTCCAAAGGCCTAGTAGTATGGATTGAGGGAAGTGGAGCTTGAGCTTCAGGGATGCCTCTCTTTCCTAGGCATCACCATTCACAAGATAGGCACCACCCCTGGATGGTAGACTGCATGTCAGGCCAATAACAGCGAGTGCAGATAAGATCTGTAGTACGGTAAGTGCCCATGTGTCCCATATCCATGTGCAGATGATCAGATGCTTCTCGCTGGAGTTTCTCTGGCAGCACCACCTGCATGACCTGTCCTTCCCCTGGGATTGTTGTTCTGTAGAGAATCCCCTCTACCAGCTGCAGTTGCTTCCACTGTTTCAGTAATGTCTGAACTGGTGTTTCCTCCTGCCTCTCCGTGGCACTGGGTGTCCGTTGCCTGGGAAGGTAGGTCCTTACTCGGGAGATGGCTGCATCCTTTTCCTGCATTCTCCCCAGTTCTTCCTTAGGCAGGCATGGAATTAATTCTACTCCTGGCCTGTCAAGAAGCCCAGCTCTCCCCGTTGTAGTGCTTTGGCCTTCATCCTGCGCTGCTACAGAGGACACATTGCATCCAGCATTCAGAATTGTATTTACCTCCTCCCAAGGCAAGCGAGACAAGCCATCAGTATTGGCATTACTCCTTCTAGGCCGGTACTTTATGTCAAAGTTGAACTCTGCCAGTTTTGCCATCCATCTTTGACTGGTTGCATACAGTTTGGCTGTAGTGGTAACACAGGCCAGTGGATAAGTTATGTGAAATTACTGCTGCCCACACTAAAGGGGAAACTCTTGCTATTCACTGATTTTTAGACCTAGTTAACAAGACACCAATATCAGGGACGTTATGCTAGCAGTAAATCCCACTCCACCATGCCCCCTAAACTTTAACTATAGGAGAGGGCAACCTTAAATGGTTTGTGAGCCTACTAGTGGCGCACACTTTCAGAAACCAGTCAGAGCTTCAGTGCAAATGTAGTTAAACCTGGCAGAATTGTTGTATGTATTTCATGAACATAGTTTTTGGGACCCAATTGTGCCTGTGTGGTCTTCATGCTATTTTTGTTGGGTAAAGATCTGATGACACAACATATCCTCTATTGCCCTTCTCATTTTCTCTTTTCCCCCTTGACAGACCTCTTTCTGCCCATGAGATTCTCCTTTTCTTGCCCTGATGTGCCCTTTTTCTGGGAGTCAAAACTCCAGAGTTAGGGGCAGTGAAGCTTCTGTAGGAAGTGGCAGAGCTATCTGTACAAGCTTTACACTGGTCGAGAATCCCCCTGCAAAGAATCTATAGCCAGTTTAGGTTCACTTTGCACTACATAAGCAAATACAATGAATTTAGTGGGCTAGAGCATCTGAGGATAATGTAATGTCAATCCAAAACTCATCCTGTGTTCTTGAGCTGGTTTGGATAATTACTTTGCTCTTGAATTTAGCTTTCTCCACTCCTTATGTGACACCTTTTGCAGGCAAGATGAAGCGTAGCTCACAAAGAGTTTCCAAAATAAATGTACAGCTGGGGTAATGCTTCCTGGAGATTAGTTCATAGTCGATATGACTCACCCTGGTGTAAACTGATCTTATCAGGTTTAGCTGATCACAAGTTGTGCCAAGAGGGCCTTGGTACAGCCTAGGAGACAACTTTAGTGGCTTGAGCTTGTTCCCAGTGAAGTCAAAACTAATGTTGATTTGAATGATGGAGGACAGATTTAAGCACTGAGCTTTCATAAGCTAACTACTGCCTTCTCCTTGTGGCACAGCACACAGAAGGAATATGGTTGTCTGCATCTGTTTTATTTGCATTCTGTTGGACCTCAGCATGCTCTCTATCATCCTTAGTTCCTCAGCTCACATTCTTGATTCCTGACTCAATAAAAGGTTTACATTCACAAACAGCTCTGAACACAGGATTGGTAGCCACGTGCTCTTGAACGCTATTTCAGGTTGTGATATTAACTTCTTTAGTGCCTTTGAGCATGTCACTTATCATCTCTACCTCTGTTTCCTGACTTGTAGAATTGGGTTTGTAGTCATGTAAATCAATATGTCTCTGAGATTTTGTGAAAATTCATCAGGACCAAATCTTGGTCCCATTAAACTCAATGGCATAATTTCCATATGCTTTATGGGAACAGGTTCTGACCCTGTTTATTGAATGCTGTATAAGCACTAAGGAAAGCTGGTCTAACATTTTCTGTCCAAAAACAAGAAGGAAAATGACTTTTTACAGGGAAATATTTCCATGGAAAATGTCCATTTTTTTTATATGGTGGCAGGATTTTAAGATGATGAAAAAATCTGAAAAACCAAAAATGTCACAATCTTTGGATGATTTAAGTTTTCAGATTTTTTTATGTAAACCTGCATAAATTTTTAAAAAATTGAGAATCTTTTCATCTAATTTCTGTGTGTATATGCAGGAGGTGGAGGTGAAGCATTTCTCAGCCAGATCTCCACTATTAAATATTGTTAATATAATTACTGTGTTTAATTACAGTGCCATTATTACAAGCATATTAAATGAGATTTAAGATCTACTCTAAATATGAATTAGAATTTAAGTAACACAGTGTCTGTGTCAATTAAATGTTCCTCCTTGCAGATAATTTGTGTATATAATTAAATAGCAGCTTAATATTGCCTACTGATTCAGACTTAACAGTTGCACAATAGATAGAGATATATTTATGTGTTCACCACAAAATTGCTGATGCTCAGTAAGAATGATGACTCTTCTGCAGCAGGATCTGAACATGGTTCCAGCCTAGAGGAATGGGACATGCACGCGCCACCTGTGGGAGAGAAGATGCAGAGGTCTTATGCATGCATCTCTCCCACTTAATGAATTGGTGCTCCTCTCACAGATTATTCCAAAATCTAACTATTTTACTATAAATGGGCATTAGGACAAGCTAGCTACTCCTTCCCACCCAGGACAATGGGAGGTGCTAAAACCAATGTGGCTGAGAAAATCACTTGTGAGTGGAGAGCCTGACTCTGGGCAGGCACCTGGAAGAGATGGGTCATATCTCATAGTCATGCCAAAAGCCAGATGGTGGGCATGGAAAATGGAAGGTGATGAAACAATCATGGCTGCTGGTGTGATGGAGGCGGATGGGACTACTAAAACCAGAAGGGGAGAATAAGCAGTATGAACAAGGAGAAAGGGAGAAGTTGGGGAAGAAATACACAGCTGAGAGGAAAATGTGACTATGCTAGCAGCAGTCCTCTACTGGAGACTGAGTACTGGGACAGTCCCTTTATTGGGTGTGCAGAGAGCTGTAAATTAGTGCAGTGAACGTAGTGATGGAAAAACACTCACAGCGGAACAGAACAACCTGTCTAAGATAAGGATGCTGTGCCTGCCAATTATTTATTTATTTATTTATTTATTTTATTAAAGCTGATCAGAAAATGACATTTTTCCATGAGAGATTTCAAAAGAAATGACAATTTTTAATTAAAAAGCATTGTTTGTTTTTGTTGTTTGATAACAAACTGAAAAATGTTTAGTTCTTTGCATTTTAATGCTTTCATTTTGAACCAATGCCATTAGACATCAAAGGAGGTGTGTGAACGAAAAATTACTAACAGCTCCAATTATTTATTCCTGTTTAAATTGACACAGCACCTACATTGAGGAATCCTGTTTGATGCTGCACAAACATTCAGAAAGAGGCTGGCTTTGACCTCAAGAGGTCTCAACCTAACTAAGTGAAAAACCGAAAGGCTAATGAGTGATGTTTAAGACACTTTAACTAACTATTTTAATAGATTTTTAAGATACTTAGACTTCTGGCTCCACTGAAGTCAATGAAGAAAACTCTCATGCATTTCAACAGGGACCATGATTCCATTCTTAGTGTCAGGGCTGGATTAACACAGAGGCTATAGGGCTGGGGCCCCCAGGATCCAGCTCCTATGGCCCCTGCCATATCTGGGCCACACCCCACTAAGCCCCTACAGTGCTGGGGGTGGGGGACAGAGAACCCCCTGCCCTGCTGGCACAGGGACCGGGGGGAGTGGTCCTCTGGGCCAGAGGTGCTCCCTCCACACTCCTGGGGCCAAGCTTGTCTGCCATGGGGGCAGGGCAGGACAGTTCTGTTTGCTCCACTCCATTCTGTTCCTGGGGCACCTCTAGGACCAGCTGATGCTTGGTATGGCCCCCGGTGCAGCTTTCCAGGGCCACAGCCCTGGAAGGCCATGCTAGAGTTACTCCGCACACCAGTTGACCCCTGCCCTGCCCCTGGAATGGACCAGAGTAAAAACAAGACTGGCCTGTCGCCCCCCCCCCTGCTCCTGGGGATGGACCAGCTGGACCAGGGGTGGTTGCAGGGCAAGAGCATGGCCTGTGCCTCCCACAGTGGTGAGAGGGTGGGGCCCCAGGCCAGCAGGTGCGAGTCAAAGGGGGAGTCCCAGGATGGTGGGGCAGCCTGGGCCCTGAGGACCCTTAGTCTGGGCCTGCTTAGTGTATATAAAAGCGTGGAGCTTCTGGTTAACCATAACCAGCAAATCACATATTAAGTCACCTCCTATATGAGATACTAAGTGGTATTTCAAAACATTAATTTTAAATGCATTAGGTAGCAAACTTTAAAAACAATTGATTTTCGAAGTGTGGACATGACCAAAGGGTGGAAGAGAGAAATTCCCATTGTTCCCGTTTTATGGATGGAAAACTGAGGTACAAAATTATTAAGATAACAGAAGGAAAAGAGCAGAGTCTAAAAATGGACACCGATACCTGACTCTCAGTCAGTGCATTAAGTACAAGACTTTTCATTCTCTTTGTATTATAGGAGTGCTCACAGGTCCCCATTAGGTTTAGGATTAGGTGCTCTGCAAATATAAATAAAAGGTGTCTTTGAAGTATCTTTCAAGGGAATAAGGGGGGGAGTTTATATCTGATGGGTATTCCAATACAAATGCACAGTACATGTTTAGTAACTGCTCAATATGGTAACTAGGTACATTTCTCTTTTAATTCTATTGAATGAAAAAATGTTGATATGTTCAACAAAATGACCAACTGTGAAAGCTGAGAAAACTGTTTTATTTGGTTGCAATTTAGATTCTTTACTTGGCATCTATTTCATGATCTCCTGTTTCCTGAGTGTGACATAATATACTCCCTTTTCCTGTTACTCAAGGTAAGTTATTTGCATTTCACAGAACATATCTCTTGCATATCCGTTGGTAATCATGGACACTGTGACATTCTCCACTTGTTTTGACATGACTGAGATCCTTCCACTTTCAAATAAAATAATTATAATTCTCATGTCCTTTGTAAGCAGAAGATAATTGTATAGATGGTCTGTTGTCCAGCTACAGTATGAACTAAACATTGAAGAAGATTGGTGTGTGTATTTTTATCTCAGTGGTCTTCTTTATCCATTGTGTTTTTTGCACTGAGCCAAGTTCATCAAATGTGTAATTTCTTGGAAGTCATCAAAGATGAATTTAACAGAGTATAATAGGTATAAATCCTTCAGTTTTCATTTGAGTCCTTTCTTCTCGGAACCTGAAGTGTTTCATATCATCCAACTCTTTATCTGTTTTCTGTGCGTCACACATTCTTTTTCTTGTTTCCCCGTGAATTTTCAAACAAAACTCCATTATTAAGTAGTGGGTTCTTAAGAAAAGCATTTTATTGTCTTCCCCATGTTTGCATCTATCATATGCAGACTTGACACACAAGACTGTGATCTGATGTACATTTTGGATCAGAATCCAACCTGGTATCATCCTGGATTCAAATTCCATAGAAATATCATAAGTCTGTAATTCTGTAACATTTTCAGATTTATTGCTGAACATGAGAGGAGAATGATAACATTCTTCTACCAGACAAATTTCAGAGTAGTTTTGGGAGAGGATTTAGGAAGATCCTGTACAGTGTGTCATGTGGTATATACTGGTTATGTCTACACTAGCCACAGTTAGTTCGGACCTTTTCGTCTGAACTGAGAAGTTTGAGGTTAGTTCAGACTAACCTTGGGCTAGTTCAGACTAACCTCGAGCTGGTTAGTTTGAGCTAACCGCCCATTCTAGTTCAGACTAATGCTTCGTTTGAACTAGAATGCATGGTTAGTTAGAACTAACCAGCTTAGTTTGAACTTCTTAAGTTTTCTTAGTTCTTAACTTCTTAAGAAGTTCAAACTAACTGGCTTAGTCTGAGTCTTGCCTGCGCCTAATTCAAACTAAAGTTCAAACTAAGTGTGTAAGTCTGGACTAAGGCCGGTACTTACAAGTTCAAACTAAGCCTCCAGGATGGACATAACCATTTAGAGCTGGCTGGGAAACAGGGGACCATTTAATTACCATGGATGGCATCAATTATCCTGGATGAGAACCTAGTATGAAATCACCATACTGATTCTTTTAAAGATTTATGCAGGCCCAGAACAATTACGGTGCAAACTTTCATAAAAGTTCAATTTATAAAGAGTTTTAAAAGGGTTAATAAATTATGAGATTGTTTTATGAAGTGGTTAATCAATTATTATAAAGTCCAATAGATTAATAGATTTATAACCTGGTTTATAATTTATAACACCTTCCAGTGATGTGCTTATTATCATCTTATAACACATGTAGTACTCCTAACAGAACACATTCAGATCATCTATTAATTACTTTATTAATTTTTTTTATTAATTTTTTATATACCATTTATCAGCGGAACATCATATAAGGTGGACCCGATTTAAGAGCACAAAAGCCTTCTCTTGTTCTCCATTACTTTCAGGAAAGGGACAGCAGAGATTCATCTGAACCCAATCATTCATTACTGTATTTTGCCCACTCAAAAGTGCACATACCTTCTGGCACCAATTCATATCAATGATTCTGCCCTGCAGTTCTAGCTCCTTGGAAAGAAAACTTCACTTAAATGTGAGAGGGGAGTGAATATAGAAAGTCACCTAGAATACTGACTTGCCTCCGAGCAAAAACCTAGATAGACCATTTTATTTCATTCTACGGATGCTTTTTTCCCAGTACTAGTTGAGCAGTAATTCTGAAAACTGCTCTGTCTAGTAAAATGTCCATTAATGAGTTTTTGGGGTTAGTAGTGACAAAATTGCCTGTGTTGTGATCATATGTTGTGTATGTTACCCTGCACTGTCCTGCCAATGTATGTGCATTCTAGAGTATTTCAATCTCATCTGAGCAGAGAGTAATACCCTGATATTTGACAGCAAAATCATGAGAATCAGTGACAGAATTAGTCTGGTATAATTTTATGGGGCAGATTCTAATATGTATGCCTACTACAAGGAATAAAGTACTAATCAAGGTGATTAAGGGTGTGAGAATCTGGGCCTCTAAGATTACGGTTCTGCTGCTCCAACTTGGGTACAATTGACCCTCGGAAGCAAACCTTCCCTCTCCTATGTTGAGTGTAGAACATTAACAACAAAAGTGGACTGGTGTAAATTTGCAGTTCCCAAAGTCTAATAAGAAGGGACAAGAAACATACTGTTCCATTCACTGTTGAACTGAATGTTTCTCTCCCTTGGATCCCAGACACGCTGTGCAGAGAGGGCGAGTGTAACCTCAGCCTATTGTAGCAACAGAGGAGGGGGCAGTCTCTAGCTGCATTTCATTTCCAGTAAAAATAAACCAGCTGAGTGCAATGATAGGATTCCAGGAGTCCTGAATAAAAGAACTGCTCTTGACCCTTTTGAACATCACAGGCATGGATCTTTGGCTAGAGCATGATTGTACAGAACAATATTGTACAGCTACTGCAGAAGTACAATTGAGAACTGAATTCTATTGAGAGAAAAAATTGGCTTGATTTCTAGGACAGTGCTGGAAATGAGATATCCTATTTTACCAGGTAAAATCACAATGAAATATAAATATGTTCCAAACAATCTTTAAAAGAAAGGAGGGGGGATAAAAAGGACCAGTAAAAAGGAGCAACTTAAACGAAGTGGGTTAGATTCTTCCATGTTGTCAGGGAAATAAAAATGCAATGAAAAACAGTCTTCTAAAACCAGAGAGCACTAATTGCATCTTATTCTCCTATTAAAGGAAGAAATAGAGCACACCTGTGCTCTGTTCCTCTTGTGGAGTAATTTTCTGAATATATTTTTCACCTGAAGTATCTTTTGCATGAAAAGGAGTATTCTGGCCCTCTGTATTTTTTGGCTATGTCTATGGTGGCAAATTAGTTCAGACTAAGGAAACTTCTAGGCAAAGCTTAGTCCAAACTAATAAGCACCAAGCTCAGTTCAGACTTCTGCTCTTAGTTTGAACTTTAGTTCGAACTAAGCATGGGCAAGACCCAAACTAAGACATTAGTTTGAATCAGCCATGTCTTCTAGTTTGAACTAAAACATTAGTTCAAACTAGAATGCACGGGTAGTTCCAACTAAAGAGTCCAGGGTTAGTTCGACCTAGCCCGAAGTTAGTTTGGATTGATCTCTGACTTCTTAGTTCAGATTTGCAAGTCTGAACTAACTCAGGCTAATGTAGACATAGCCTTCCAGTCCATATTGGTAGGTGTTCTGCATAAGGTTCGATGGCCCACATTTCTGAAAGTGACAGAGGACTTTCAGTGTCCAACTTGGATGACCTTATACAGCTGTTAGTTTGAAAGGGCAATCAAAATCATGAGTATTTGCCAAAATGTAGCTGACAAGTGTATTTTGTTGTATTTTTCTTTACTATGCTCCTTCCTTTCTTTTGTGGATGACCTGGAAGGGTAAACATTTGAAGAACCGTAAAACATTTACAACAAAGGAGTTCAAGGTGTGGCTTTGAAGCTTCTATAGTTTTCTGATATGAAGGTCATATTAGGGTATGCCTGCACTGCAATTAAAAACCCACTCCTGGCCCAAGCCAGCTGACTTTGCCTCATAGGTTTTGGGTTATGGAGCTTGTTTAATTGTGGTGTAGATGGTTGGGCTCAAGCTGCAGCCTGGATTTGGGGACACTCCCACCTCACGCAGTTCTCGAATTCTGGGGTCTCTCATCATCACTCAGCGGTATGAATTTTTCATGCCACTGAACAAGATAGCTAATTGATGCTAATTTTCTAGTGTAGACCAGCCAAATAGAAGGAAGCAGGATATTGGTTAATGGGCTGGTAATTCTCAGAATTATCTTGTGCCTTTTCAAGTTTCTTCCTTTTTTTAAAAAAAAAAAATTGCCAACAGAGAAAGCTATACTTACTCATATCCATTTTAGTTGTGTATAGGGGATTAATTATGCACTCTCCATCTCTCAAGTAGATTTAAGTATAAAGGGTTTTTTTTTTTGTGATTTGCAAGTCTTCAATTCATCCCAGATACACCATAGTTTCACAACATCTGTATAAGAGGAAATAAAATGGCCCTTCCCTTTTAAGATCCAGTGGTGAAACTTTCATGCACTCTTGATTGCCCTGACTTCAGTAACAGACATGGATGAACATAAACTGCAGGATCAGGTGTTCTGTACCCAAAAAAAGGGGGGGATAAGAAATTTGGCATTTTTTAAAAGTCTTTGCATTTTTATCTCTTTATTTTTAAATGGAAATTCTAAAAATTCTAATGTCATGTGAGCACAGGCCTGACTTTCAAAATTGCTGAGCTTCTATATGCCTCATGGAAGTCAATGTGAATAGAAGAGCCTCAGCAATCTTGTAGATCAGGCTGTCATAGGCCTAGTAAACAAAGAGCAGTTGTGTGGCACTTTAAGACTAACAGATTTATTTTTTGCATGAGCTTTCGTGGGAGAAGATCCCACTTCCTCAGATGCAAAAAATAAATCTGTTAGTCTTAAAGTGCCACACAACTGCTTGTTGTTTTTTTACTGAACTAGACTAACACGGCTATCCCTTTGGACACTAGTAAACAATGAACATTCAGGCTAGCTGCCACCATATCCATAGTTACAGCCTAGCCACTACCATCTAAAATATGGCCTGGCCATATACATGAAGAACACGATTACAGATTTTGACACGTTCCCTTTAGCTGAAGAAGACGCTGCCTGCACCATCACCAGCAGGATAGGGGAGTTGCACATTGTCAGTGTATATAAAGCCCCTAATTCAAACAGACCACAGCCAGAGCTCCCGAGTGCACTACTCCCAGCCCTATATGTTAGTGACTTTAACAGCCACCACACTATTTGGAGCTATAAAGTAAATGAAGTCAAGGATGAAGGTCTTACAGACTGGATGGCCCTGGAAGATCTGCAACTGGTCTTCAGTTCCTAAACATCAAACAACTTTCCATTCTGCTTGCTGGCAATGCAATTACCTCCCAGATCTCACCACTATTTTTCAAAGATCAAAGCAGGAGTACACTTCATGCATCCCACAAAATATTTCTCAACTGCCCCAATAGTCAACACAGACCCAACATGAGCGATGTTGGCATTGAAATCCCCATGATTTTGTCAAAATGAGTCCCATAGTGAAACTTTGTCAAAGGTGACTGGAATTGCTCTAGGGATGCTGCTGAAAAAGTGATGATTCAAATTCCCACGACACCAGAATGTTATCACTGGGTCAGTGGTCTGCTTACTGCTGCTGCCCATGAAAGCATCATCTTAAGCTTCCGGGAAGCGTATACTCCCTGCTGGACAAAAGAAACTGGGACTTGCATTGATAATACCACCAATAAGGCATCCCATAAGTTAAAAAGGTCATGTTAGCAAGACTAGTCCTACCACAGAGGTGACCGAGGTGGTCGTCTTGGGTGCCAAACATGAAGGGGCATCAAGGGCCACTGGGCTGGGGCCAGCGAGCCTATTTTAAATTTCATGTCCTGCTGTGCACCAACACATAGCCCAGGGTGCAGCAATGTGGGAAATCCAGAAAACCAGATGTTTCAGCTGGCTTCGCTCCCTGCTCCAGAAAAGGTGAATGCTGGGGGGGGTAATGGAGGCTAGGACGACTTGAAACAGGATTGAGGAGGGGTTAGGAGGAGTTAGGAAGGAGGGAGGGGGGCAAGGGCCCCTTGGTTGTCCCACGGCTTGACTGGCTTGGGCCAGCTCAGCCTGGTGCTCACCCAGCATGGCCCATCGCTCAATCTGTGCCCCTTGGCCAGCCCACAGCCCACCGCTCAGCCCAGCTAAGTGCACCATTGGGGTCTGCTTGGCCTGGCCCACCACTCAGCCTGCCTGTGACCCGGCGTGGTGCACCACTTGGCCTGGCTCAGCCCACCAACCAGGCTCAAATGGCTTGGCCAGGCTTTGGCTGGCCCACCACTCAGCTTGGCCCAGTGTGGCCTGCAGCTCAGCCCAGCCTGCTGGTCAGCCCACACCCCTCAGTTGGCCCATGGCTTGGCTGACTAGGCTTATTTTTCTCTGTAATAAATTGGGGGCGAGCGGGGTGCCAAAATCACAGTTCACCTAGGGCGCCAAAAAACCTTGGGCTGGCCCTGCATGTCAGAGTCACTAGACACACCCATCCACCAGTGGTGGACTGAGTGTGTTGGAAGCCTGAACTCCTTCAACAAGGGTCAACCTTGTCCAAGAACTGGCCAGACCACGCTGGGAGACATAAGCATCAATGCTACAAACATCAGCAATGGCCCTCATGCACACTCTAGTCAAGTAGTGTGCACCAGTGTGGAGACAAATAGCCATATTCAACTTATTGATGTCCAACTGAGCATTGCGATGAAGTGTGTCACTGGAACCCTCAAGTCAATTCCAATACCCTGGCTGCCAGCGCTGGGTCATGCTTTACTACTTATATATTCACTGTGATGGAACAACCCTTCGGGAATGCTAGAGGATCATGGACAATGAACATCTTCGCATCCCTTAACAACGTCTGTCACCACTTCTTGAAGCCACCACACTTTTGCACCCACAAGCTTAGCCTTCGACAATGGTAAGTGGGGGAGTATTGTCCCCCAAAATTACACCAGTGACTGGCACTGGTTGATGATCTGGTGCTTCCCCCAGATGTGGTAACCAACAGCTCTCCCAGCTGTCACACAGGGGTGGAATGCTACACAACTCAGGGCTGGGGGGATAATCTATAAGAACCCCGCACTAATGCAACATTAGCACTGCGTGTTAGTGGAAGGGAGTGTCCTTCAGTCATTTCATTAGCAAGGGTGTGTCTGATTATAAAAGGGCCAGTAACAGGAACACTATTACATTCATGGGCTCATCTACACAGGGAATCTGACTAGGCTCTGAAATTGATTGCAGTGGCTCTCATTCAAAGCTGTTCTCACCAATGCAACTGGAGCAGCTTGAAGGACAGGAACCAACTCTACCCTAACAAGTCTGGGGAAATGTTTTCCAAAACCTATTTGAATGAAGCTCTGCCCCATTTTCAATGACCTGCTCAGCTGAGCAGGTCCAACCCCAAATGGGTTGTGGAAAATGAAAATCATTTCAAAGGCTGCTGAGTTTTCCAGTGTAGCTGGACTCTGAACTCTCTTTCACCTTTAGCACCTAGGGCAACATATCTGAAACGTGTCCTTCTGAAAAAAATTGCTGGAAGGAAGGCTGATTGGATGAACAGGGTACTCAGGCATAGAATGGAAAAAACTGAAAGGTCATAGGGCCTTGAACCAATGAGGCAGAGAACCTTGCACCACTTCTAGCTAGAGTGAAACTCTATTAGCTACTGAGTGCTATACATGTTACATGGCTCAGACATTCATCTGAAAAACAGCTGGAGCCTGAAATATCACCATGTGTTGATGGTCTGCCACAGGGTACTGAGCTCCATTAGCTCACCATGAGAGATATGGGTCTCACAGAGCCTCACAGAACTGGACCCTTGCTTACCAGTAGTTATGGTTAGAAGGATTCTTTGAGGGTCAAACCAAAATCAAGTGCAATTAACACATTTGATAGGCCAGTAGCCATCATAAGAACTGCTTTTAAAGATTTATTACTGTTACAGTAGCAATATTATGTAATTATAACAATAAATAGTATATCTCTAAATGGCTGCAGACTGCCTTTGACAGCAGTAGTGGAAGATGGATCACTGAATCATTGTGAAATGCATATTTTTTCTAATCAGAATGGAGAGCTTTATTATCTGTATAATTATTTGTTTAACAGTCACTTATTTGATTTTTTTAAAAGAACCGTGAGTAATAAAAAGAGCCTGTTTATTGAATAATATTTTAATTAGGAATCATTTTTAACATATGCCATGTTTTTAATGTTTTCTTTTATGCAATTACTTAGATGAATGTTTGTATCACTGATAACTCCACTGTCACTATCAGCCAATACAGCTATGCTGAAGTTCTCTGCTATACAGCTGATTTCAAGTGACAGATTCCAAACCTATTAATTTGTAGCCTTTCCAGGATTTTAATTAGTAGCTTTATTTCACTACATTGATTTTACACCACTAATACTCTTAGCTCCATAATGATTTTATAGTTCCTCTGAACCCTGATATGCCATCCTTGCTCAAGTAAAACAAACAAAAGGAAGCATTTCTTCACATAACACAGAGTCAGCCTGTGGAACTCCTTGCCACAGGATGTTGTGAAGACCAAGACTATAACGAGGTTTAAAAAGAACTAGATAAGTTCGCAGATGATAGGTCTATCAGTGGCTATTAGCCAGGAAAAGTAAGGAGTGCTATTTGCCAGAAGCTGGGGCTGGCCAATGGGATGCATCCCTTGACAAAAACTCCATTTGTCTTCAGTGGGAATAAAGTCAATTCAATTCTTCTGAAATTTGGTATTTTTCAACATTTTGAAGGTGAAATTTCAAAGTTTCTGTGCCTCACCATCACAGTCACACTATCAACAAAATTATCCTGAAATTGTTATTCAGTCAGTTAAAAAGGTGACCAAACTATTTTGATGGAAAGTTTGTTTGAAATTTTGAACAAAAAAGCTTTTTTGACTAATTTTTCCACATACCATTTGGTTTACATTTCACAATTATCTCAAATGAGAGACTCGCTTGTGAAATGATTAGAGGATTGGGTCTTTTGTGTCTTTCTTTCTCCCCTCCCTTCTACAGAGGCTAGCTCTAACAAAACAAATGGTTTACAAAGTCCTTTCACTTAATGGGTCAGATCCTCAGCAGGTATAAATCAGCACAGTATCAACTGGTCTTGGTCAATTTGAACCAGCCTATTATCTTGCCCACGAGGGCAAATGCTTCCCTTGTACCTGACTCTTCTCACGTGCTCTGTCTCCTTTGTGCACCCATGCAGGAATCAAACAAAAACTGTCCCATATTGGTGTCAATATACTTTAACTTTTTGGATATTACAAATCAGTGTTCAATGTCAAATTGAAGCCACCATTTCTATCATTTTTAGCCACCAAAGTCATAGCTCCCAAATCCATCCCTCATGTCAGCCATTCAAAGTCAGTAGAATCCTACCAGGGATGATTTGGCCATTCCATCTCATCCATAAAATAAATGATGAGGGCTATTTGGGTGTGAGAGCACTGCCCGTTATCCAGAAATATTTTTTTCAGAGTTCTTCCCTGCATATAATTGACTATGGTCAATGCATAATGGATGCAGAAGTTCTAACACACCATTTAAACTCTAGGCTAAGCGTTTCGGTAGGTAAAAAGTGATGCATGCAGGCTTGTGTGGGTATTCTGCACTGAGGTGAATGTTACCCAGTATGTGTCCTGCTGTCTCAAGTAAGGAGGATGAGAAGTGTTAGCAAAGAATTCCCAGTTGCGCTATAGAATCTCTGTTTTAGAAATGGTTATAGATAGATTTTTTTTTACTTTGGGGCTGATCTCTTTGTAGGTGTGGCAGGGCCTGAGATTGCTTTAGAGGCACCAAGGTCAGCATTTCAGTCATATTTTGTGTTCCATGATTTTTCAGAGAAAAGATCAGGACCTGAAAGAGAGAGAGAGAGAATAACCATCATTCCCTTCCTTAGCAGAGAAGGCTTTTAACAAGGGTAGTGATAAGCTAATGGGGGAGGGTAAGATTGGGAGGTATCAGAAGGTCCCTTATCGAAATGAGACCATCCAGAGCTCTGTTCATGGACCAGAGTTATACTCTTTAGAAATTATGGGCCAGAACCCGAGCTGATGCAAAGCCATTTATTTCAGTGGAGTCATATTCATTCACACTAGCCGAGAATCTAGCCTTATAACTATAGATCTTATACTATTCATTTACAGACTGCAGTGTAAAAATGCATTATTTCGCCTTTCCTTTTAAAATTCTAGGTCTTCTGCTTGAAAAGATTCAGTTCCCATGTTATGTAAAATGTGCTAATTGTACATCCCAAGACAGAAACTGCTCTCCTAACCAGCAGTATTTCCTCATATTCAAAGAGGAGGAATAATTACCAGATTAGAAATAGAGGGCAAGTATTATAAACAAATAAGCCAAACAAAGATAAAATGCTTTTATCAAGTTATATCCATGTAGGAACCCCGTACTTTAGAGGCCTCTGAAATCAAGTAGGAGTTTAACATTTAAGCAGTTCCTATGTGCTGTAAGTTTTCCACCGAGGGACTACAACTCCCATGATCCCTTGGGAAAAACAGAGGGACCTTGCCTTCCCCTCCAGGAAGCACAGGGGACAATGAGGGTCTCCACAGAGGGGGAGAGACATGTTTGAATCTGGAAGCTGCTGTGAGTGCTCCTGGGGTTCCTGAGACTGCTGAAGGCTCACTCAAGCAGTGAGCATTCGAGGTTGGTGGCTTACTCAGCCCAAAGCAGGGTCTGAGTCTAAAGCTGACTGAGCTGGATCTGCAGTGAGGGTGTGAATGTCTTTCTCCCCCCTCCAATTTGGAGCAGGGCTTGTAAAGCAAGGGAGTCTGCTGAGAGATTGACTGGGCCTGAGGGGAAGCAGCGTGGCAGTCCCTTTGAACCAGGG
>ML682057.1:1078116-1095210 GCA_007922195.1 Podocnemis expansa | reverse complement strand
ATGTGTGCACACATGAGTGTTGCCTACTCTCAAGTAATCCAGGGAGACAAGGGAGAGGGTTACACCCAGATCCTGCTTTTCCTGTTGCATATTTGACTCCAGTTTTCCTGTTGCTTGACTTCAACATACCTTACTGACTCCTGGTGCTAAATTAATCATTTGTGTAACTTCATTAACTTCAGGATTTCATGATATAGGGCTTGAATCCATTGGCATCAATGAAAGTTTTGCTGTTGACTTCAAGAGGAGTAAAATTAAGCCCTTAATGAAGTTTTCCTAGAGTTGCATATAGCCACCGTCTCCTGACTAGAGCTGGATGTGTAGATGAAAAATTTGCCAGCAAATGTTTGTTAAAATTGGCAAAGAAATTTGCTTTGTTTGTGCCCCTTTTTGTTTTAGCTTTCCGTGGCCATTGTGATAACCAGACTTATTAGCTGACATGTTTGAGGAAACTCCGCACCTTAAGTTAATATTGAGCAGTAGTCCTTTAAAGTTAATTTTAAAGTTATAATTGTGAGTATATGGGAGAGGTTATGAATACTGTGGCAAGAAGATGAAAGAAAGGTATAATTGAGGAGTGATTCTCCTGAAGCCAATGAATTTACATTTGCCTAGAACAGGGATAAGTGAGATCAGAACCTGGTCCAGCGTGTGTAAACATTTTAGGCCAAATAGCCTTGCACTTTGTGTTGTCATGCACATTTGTACAAAGTGGGATTTAAAACACTAGAAACTTCCCTATTCACTTCCTCTGGTTTTGGTACTGGCACAGGGTGTGAATGTCAGCACAAAGTGAGCGTAAGATTTTAGATAATCCCTGATTCAGAGGGGTCACAGACATTTAGTATACATCTGTACAGTGCCTGGTACACTAGGTTCCCAATTTGGTAGGTCTTTAGGCATTACCACAAAATGATCATATAAAAATAAGAACCGATGATGCAGTAGAGTGCAGAGTCAAGTGCTCCAACTTGGTTATGCCATCCTGGCCTTCAGAACCTAAACTTATGACAAAGTGCATAGTGAATGGCAGAGTCCGTCTTTGAGCTCCCTCTCACCCAAACTGCACTGGCTAGTACAACCTCTGTATTTGGACCTGATTAGACCAGCAGCATGACTCAGCTATTTCTTTTCTAAGGAATATTAGAATTAGTTGCATAGTTATTAATCATTTCTGAACAATGCAATTGCTGAAGCTGTGTTCATATCTTTTGTTGTTGTTGTTATATAATGATCTTTTAGACAGGTGACTAGGAACAAGATCATGCTTTCTGCTTGGCTTCTTGGCTTCCCCTGTGATGCAAAAGGGCCAGAAAACTAGTCCCAGCTGGAGGTTTCCCTGGAATCACTCCTGTAGCTCTCTTGATGCCTTTCACTCTAATCCCCCCCAGCAGAGAGGCTATGTCAGAGGGAATCTTGGTAGTAGGGGATTGGCCAGGGCACAGTTGCTCTCTGGTGGCTCGTTGGGAGCCAATACCAGCTGATGTAAATCAGAGCAACCTGAGGCTGCTCTAATTTACTTAGGGGCTAAACTAGCCACTGGGAACCTTGGCACTAGGAGAGCAAAAAAAAAAAAAAGGGTGATCTCAGCAGTTGGATCTGGGGTTTAGGCACTGCTCTATCTAAGCTACTTCCTTTCTGAAAATAAAAAAAAAGGCCTTTCTGATCTTAAGATTGTCTTATCAGGACAGCCTTAAAAGTCACCAGAGGATTTGGAAATGTTCTTCAGACAAGATAAGTTTCTTTTAAAGAAAAAAAAATGAGGAACATTGGTGCTCTCAGGATTAATAGAAGCTTTCTACTTGATCAGTAAGCCTAAGAAGCTGCTACTGTGTCTAGCTTTTCTGGTATCAAGGGCAGAGGCAAACAATGCTTGTCAAACTTGAGTCTTTTCAAAAGACACTAGCTCTTTCTCTGGTGATGCCCCTCAGCTTCATTGCACTGGCTTGTCCTATTTTAAATTTCTAATGAAAAAAAAAGGAGAATTCTAAAGCTGGTAATCATGTGCCTTCCTCGTATAAAAACACATCTTGTTTTTATCATCAGTAACCTGTACTACATAAGAGCTCTGACACATACGTTTCTGGATAGATTAGGAATTGCCTGCTGCATTTACATAACATTAAAATCACTGTCTAGATACACAAAATAAAATGAATACCTTCCTGATTCCCCAGCATGGGCTTGCATAAAAACGATTTTACTTTGCTTTCTTTTTTTTTTCAAACACACCAGTCCATTTTTTATTTCTTTATTTCTTTAGTGGTTTGGAGGGGAAAGGTTTGATAGCTGAGTAAGGGGGCACTCGTGCAATCCATTTTCCTGGCAGCCTTTGGACAGCAAGCTTGCAGCATTTAGAAAAAAAAAAGTGTTGTGAAAAATTGTGTGTGGACTATGTAACAGCCCAGCCCTTTCTGACTCCCCATCATTCCTTGCAGCTGCAGGAAGCCACCCGCCCGTCTTTCCAAACCACAGGCTCGTGTGGGTTATGATATGATTTCCTCTATCTTGTATTTTTCGAAAAAAGAAACTCAAAAAACTCTGCACAGCCTGTTAATCAAGACAGTTCTGGCCCCTCTCATCCTCCTTTTTGAAGAGATTCTTGCAAAATTGGGAAAAGCAGAGGGAGGACATTGGTCTTTGTCAGGAATGGCCCCTTCTCAATCTCAGTATAAAATAGTTTATTCTTAATTGTTCTCTATCCTAGTATGGGATTATTTTATATTGGGTGATTTGATTTGCTTTTGCTTTGTTTATTTGGGGTATGTCTTTGTCTCCTCACTAAATAGCACTTCCATCTAATCACAGAAAGAAAATGGGAGACCTATAATCTGTTTGTCATTTGTACTAATGTAAAATCTTTATCAATGGACACTGATGAGCAAGTCAGTTGCCTATTGCGAGATGGAATTGCAGAATCAAGACTGGATTTTTCTTTTATCATCACTTCTTTGTATCTAAGATATTTATGCCACTTTCAGTATATCTAGACACATTTTAAATAACAGATATTTTACTATGAAAAGTCAGACTAGCAGTAAGTTTGGAAGTGTATCCATATTCAGATTATTTGAGGTTTAAGGTACCACCTAGCATATTGGCCAGGTGGATTTGTTGGAGTAACATTATCTTGTAACTGTAACATCACTGGGCACTTATGAAAAATCAGTTTCAAACAGATTTAATTCTTAAATTGGTTTAATGAAAGAAAGTAGTAATCTGGTTCCTAAACATTAAGAGCCATTGGTGAAATCCTGGCACCATTTACATGAATGGATAAAGTTCCATAGACTTCAGTGGAGCCAGGATTTCTCACACAATGCTCAAAATCAATTCTAAATATATCTGCAAGATATACAGTAAATTAAACTAATTGTTGAATGTGCAAATATATTTGTTTGTCCATGTAATGCAACAGCATATTTTGTGACTGCAACTAGCTGTGCTTGCACACATCCATTTTATATTTACAGAAGAGGCACCTATTTTGAAAATGTGCTTTTATAGCTTCTCATTGAGACAAACAGTTAAGAATTCATTAAAAAAAAACCCTCCAGGTCACACTATTTATTAAGGTTCTTTCTATAAATGGTTCATAAAGGGTTAATAAACAATTCATAGATACTGTATACACATTATAAATACAAGTAGCGTGTGGTATACATGGTTATACAAACACCAGTAGAAGGGGTTACAAGTGGCCATAAACCACAGTTCTAAGCAGCTCATTGACCTGCTAGACCAGTAAAAACCCATAACAATGGATTAGCCATTATTTGAACACTCACTAGTCATTTATTATCCCTTTATTTATAAATGTGTAACTAAAGTCAGATATTCGTTTTCATACTTTTTTGTGCCAGAAGAATAAAAGCAAAACAGTATCTGTATTATGTAAAATTTTCCCAGTTAGTCCACATAAAGAATGAGATGTATTAAAATACATCAGTTACACTAAATATTGAGTATGCTGTGGACACATACAAATTCTGCAGGGGAGACTGAGATAATGGGGCCAAAAAATTTAGATGCTCTTTATTTTTACTCTTAGAGCCTAATTCTGCTTGCTTGATTCATCTAGTATAGAGGGCTAATAGGTTTCATTGAACAAATTCTGTGCTGACTTACAATTTATCCAACCATGGGGCTTTGCAACAAGCCTCATGTATGGGATGACCCATTGCTGCACGACCCTGGGAGCTGCACAATTGATCCTTACTTCCCTCCTTACTCCCGGGAGCTAATAATTTGCTGTGGGCATAGGCTCCCTCCTCATGTAGTGACTCAACTGCACTGGTCATCTTTGGCTCCATCCCCTCCCTGCCATCTCATTCAAGAACAGTACTAGACATATAGCATTTGCTTAACTTATATACCAGGCACTAAGATCTGAGTATCCCAGAGAGAACATGAAGAATAGGGATGAGTTCATTCTTCCTTACATGTGTGGGTGGCTGTGCTGTTCAAGGAGCAATCTGTGTTTACTCTCCCCTACAGCGGTGGGTGGTTATGTTGTCCAAAGAACGATCAAGCCCACTGAGTTGAATGAGGCATTATGGGAAGCAATATGGTCTAGGGCAGAGGCACTGGTTTTGGTTTCAGGAGACCCACATTTTGTTACCAACTCATTCAATGACCTGCTGTGTGATGTTGGAGAAGTTATTTTAGGTATGATTTCAAAACCGCGTAGTGAAGTGCAGGTCCCTGTGGCCTTCAGTGGAATATGCACACTTTCATGACTTAGATGGCCTGGAATACGCCATCTTTCATCCTCATTGTGCCTAGTAAAATTTCTCTCCCTTGTTAAAGCATTGTGAACTCAATTATTATTAGGGCAAGCAAGATTTTGAACTTAGTGACTGAAATTTTTATTAAAAATACATTAAATCAGTGGAGAGCCACAATGATAAACTCAGCAGTCTCAAAATTAAACATGAACTAAAATGCTTTTATTCTACCAAATCTTGAGATCCAAGATCTCTGTTTCCTCTGCAAAAGCTGACAATATCACAAATTCCTGAGTGAGCACTGCGGACAGCTTTTCATGCTGCTTGAGGTGTAATGACATAACAGTGGAAAGCAAGAACCATAACTTCAGATCTTAGTGAGTAAGTAAAGAATGAATTCATTTTCAAGAGTTTTTCTTGCAAAAGTATTTATTTATGATATATATTTGGACTCCTTCCTGCTTTCTTTATGCAGGCTCAATTGGCCACATGTCTTGTGTGTTTAATGATCTGGAACATTTTGAGATTTTTTAAAAATAATTTCAGTTTCTTGTTAAATGATAGAAATAGCAGTATTCTGGGACTTCTGATCATCAACATGCTGAACTGATTTCTTTTCCTAATTCTCCGGGAGAAAACAAGATAAAGACTACCACAGAAACTATTTGTTTACAAATATTTAAGTAACTTTAATAACTATATTCCCTTATGAAATTTCTGTGAAATATCTGTCTCATTTGGAGCCCTAATGGGCCAGCAACTCAGCTGGTGCAAAAGAGCTACTTTGATTAATAGCAGTTGAGGATCTGGTCAATTTACATAAATTTGAGCTGTGAACAGTTATATCATGCAGAATCGTATTGTGTATGTATATGTGGAGTTCCATTTTATTAAATGTAACCTGTATCAGAAACTATTTAGTGCTGTTGTCAGGTGTAATAACAGAAAAGAAAGTCTATTTGGGATATATGTAAGTGTACTTGAAAGGAGGGGCATATCCGCACCTGGTGTAATTTGTCATAGTATTGGCTCCAATGGTGCCATCACACTTTACACCAGCTGTGGCATTCCAAGGTGTATGCTAGCTGTAGGTGCCAATTCCAGATCTTGCTACGGTTTCAGTCAATGGGAATTGTCACTGACTCCAATGGGTGCAGGATTAGCTCCTAAATTTGACAATCAGTTAACTACTGCATTTTAGTGATGGTTATTTTTTTCATACACTTTTTTGGTGGGTGAGTGCATGTTTCATGTTCATTTTGTAACATATACTTATAAAAGTGCATGAGTAATCCAACCGTCTGCATCCTTCAAAGTGGTAAAGAAGCGGGATTAGCATTTACAAACTCTAGCATCCATTACACTTGACCTTTCTTATGGAGTTTCATTACCTCCAACTTAAAGGCGCAAAGATCTTCATGAACAACTAGCTCTGTGACTATAGTGAAAGTTCACCCACCATTACTTACTAATCTACCTGCTGGAGGACTAGTTCTTCAAAGAATTGTTGTGAAGATATAAGCACATATGCTCAGCTAAATAAGGGAAATGAGTGACTGCCCCTTTTGTACTACTATTAAGGTGTCCCAGGCAATTCCCCTGAACTCAGTGGAAGATTTTCTTTTGAGTTTAATGACAGTTAGATCAGGCCTAAAACAAATTGGTTAACATCTTTATTTTTTTAAAAAGAATAAATGAAACACCTGTGCATGAAATCCAGGCACTAAAGGACACTTGGAATCAGGACATTAGCTCTAAAATACGTTTGTGTCAAACAAGGCTCAGAGACTGGAGATACACAGTTTACAAGGCAGTTGCCTAAACTTCTTGACCAAAGCATACCTGTTTAAACACAAGAAGAAGATCCCTAGAAATTAAAGGTCAAATAAATAGGGCCACTTCAAAGCTTCCTCAGGATCATCTTTAAATCCTACGAGGGGGAATTGAAATTCTAGACTCTTCACAGGAATATCTTTGGCTATGTCCACACATACATGCTTATTTCGATTTAAGTTAAATTGAAATAAGTTAATTCGAAATAAAATCCTTAATTCGAATGAACTTAAATCAAAATAAGCAAACACCTCAAATCGAAATAGCAAGTCCAGACACAGGACTTGCTATTTCGAATCAGGAGAGTGGTACCATGGGAGGTGTGGCAACATGGCCCCCTCACTGGGCCATGCCCCCACCCAATATACAAAAAGGAAAGCACCCTGGGAAGGAGAAGCGCAAAAGTGTTATTTTAAAATAATGGTTATTTTGAAATAACACATCAAAATGGCATTATTTCAAAAGAACCATTTTGAAATAACAGATGATTCGAATTAAGGGAGGTGTATGCTGTTTCGAAATAACGTCTTGTTTCGAAATGATGTAGCTTGTCATTTCGAAACAAGAAAATGTCACGTGGACCTAATCTTTTTTAAATGGAAATAACCAGTGTTATTTCAATTTAAAAGATACGTGTGGACATGTGTGCTGGGCACGGAATAGAGCCCTTGGTGTTAGCCTGACTGCAGGTGCATGTAATCACTTGCCCCATGAGCTCAGTGGGCAGGAATACATAAGTTGATCATTGAACTTCATATGTTTATTGAACCCTATTTAAAAAAAAAAACTATGAAAACATCACAAGAAGGTGAGCTGAATTGGGTTTTTGCTTTAAAATAGGGATATGGCTTCACTACAGATCCTTTTATTAACTCAGTCAGAATTGGTAGAACAGAAGAACAATTTTTTAAAAAGTTATTTTATAGAAGAGACAGTCAGCAGGCAGAGGTATGTGCACAATATATCTGGCTACCTGTGTCTGTTGAACACAGTTCATCTCTGATTAGTCAAACAAATCACATATGTAAATAGCTACATATTCATTCCCCTCTCTTCATTCCCCTCTATTTTATCCCCATGATCGTTCCCCTCTATTCGGCACTGGTAAGGCCGCATCTGGAACACTGTCCAGTTTTGGGCTCCCCACTACAAAAAGGATTTGGACAAATTAGAAAGAGTCCGGCAGAGGGCAACAAAAATGATCGACAAGACCTATGAAGAAAGACTGATGGAACTAGGCTTATTTAACCTGCAGAAGAGAAGACTGAGGGGGGATTTGATAGCAACATTCAACTACTTGAAGGTGTGCTCCAAGGAGGATGGAGCTCGGCTGTTCTCAGTAGTAACAGAGGACAGAACAAGGAGCAATGGTTTCAAGTTGCAGCTGGGGAGGTTGAGGCTGCCTATCAGGAAAAGCTTTCTTACTAGGAGAGTGGTGAAGCATTGGAATGGGCTACCCAGGGAAGTGGTGGAATCTCCGTATTTGGAGATATTTAAGGCTCGGTTAGACAAAACCCTGGCTGGGATAATTTAGTGAGAGTGGTCCTTTTGGCAGGGGGTTGGACAAGATGACCTCATGAGGTCCCTTCCAATCCTATGATTCTATGATTCTATATTGTATTGACTCAGCAGGTGCGATTGATAATATTCAACAAATCTTGGCTACAGTCAATGAAGACACAGTTGTTCAAATGTTGACCCAATTCTTTTTTTAACTTGACTGCAGAACCACTGGTTTCTGAGAACACAGACAAGGGAGAATATTCTGATTTATCATATCACTGCTTTCAGCCAATTATTAGTGAAAATTTGCTCACATGTAACAAGAAGAAAATATTGACTTCAGTATTGAATGAAGATACAGATGTATTGACATGAAATATAAATAATCAGCATCTTGATCAACATTTACCCTGAAGCAAAAAATATCTCAACAGATATTTCAGAGTCAATATATGTATCATTGCACATATTCATTGCTATGTTGAGCCAGTCATCCAACTGTAAAAAAACGAATCAAGGCTTTTTTTTTCCCCCTTTGAAAAGAACTTCCTAAGAAGACATGGGAAGTAGAAGACCAGAAAAAGAATTATTGTTCATCTCCTTTCGGATAATATTTTTCACTGAATTTATCTGAGGCCTGTCAGGATCCACCGATGTTCAATATGAGCAGTTAACATTAGCTTCGTGGGTCATCATGTGGCTCTTTTTACCTCGCCATGGGTTAGAAGTTTCGTTTTGTATGAGTTCATTGACACAGAAATAACCATAAATTATATAAAGATAAACTAATTATAGAGTAATAGGGCAGTTGTGGTACACATTTCTTTTAATGACATTTATTCTCTGTTCTATAATAGCTGTAACACTGTGTTAATCATTTTTTCCTTCCTCTTTATGGCTAATTTCCCTCTAATAACACCCATCTTCATCTTAGGTCTCCTGAAGCACATCATTGTGAAAGGGACACTCTGGGGGAGGGGCAGACTGAAACCTGCTGCCAGTTTTTCTGTGATTGCTGCCTAGTTAATATTTGCACCTGAGATCATAAACCCCATGCTGAAAAAGTATAACTCATGATGCTTTGGCTTTGTGTAAATAATGCAGCTCTTTGAGATGGATCTCTCTCTAGGTTCTGACATCCAGGTTATAACAACATTTTGAAGCTCCTTTTTCTGCAAAACAACTCTAAGATATGACCCTTCTTATCTATTCACACAGATAAAACTCTTGTCTAGGCTTTCATCACAATGCCCTAGTCTACACTTGCCACATTTTTCTGCAGCAGTTGATGGGAGATACGAAGGTGCATATCTCCCAATGACTCACTAATCATCTCCTACACACCTGGGTAAGCCGACCTCAAATGCCTTGTGGTCGGGGCTCACAGCAACTCAGTTCCAGGGCTGGAGTTGCTATGGCGATTTCCAGAGTGATTCAGCAGAATATATTGACCACTGAATCGCACCTGAAGATTGCACTGATGGCAACAATCTTGCCACTATCAGTATAGACTTAACCATTGTGCCTTGATTACTGCCACATCTTTTTTTGCTTGCTTTGACAAATGCAATCTTGTCTTGCTCACATCCATTCAAATTGCTGCTGCAGTCTCCTAGCCTATCATTTTGACCACATTGCCCCCCTGTTTGTGTGCCAGCACTGGTTCTCCCATTTCTGTTGAATCAAACATAAGCTGCTTGTCTTCCCTTCCATGACATATCCCCTAATGGTTCCCTCTTTCATTACTGAGATGTCCACTCCTGCTTCCAATCAGTCAGTAATTCCAGGGTACTTCATCAACTTACTACATTTTCAGACAAGCATGTGATGGAACTCTTGGTGCATTTCAGTTCCTGAATGCCCTGGGAAAATGTCCCAAAGCATATTCTTGTTTTCTTCCACACTGCCCCTCATACTTGGAAGGAGTTCCCCATAAACATCTGCAAAGCTACCTCAGTATCCTCCTTCAAAATGTCTCCCTAAAATTCTCCTTTGCTGTAATGCCTACAAAAGAATTTATAACTGTTATGATGCTGATGCATTGATACCGCAGCCTGTTGTGACTACCAGTATTGTCTCATTGTTTCCTTGTGCTCCTCCATCTGTCTGTATCCATCTACTGTTTCTTATCTTATACTTAGATATTTGAGGCAGGGACTTTTTGTTGTGTTGTACAAAACTGAGTGCCCAGCTCAATGGGGTCCTGTGTGCATGACTAAGGCTCCTAAGTCCTACTGTAATAATAATAATAACCTTTTTCTGTAGCTGTTTACAAGCCTAGCAATTCAAGTTGCTTTTCTGTTTACCTAAAGTAGTTATATCGACCCTGTGTCTAAGACAAGTCTTTAAAGTATTTCTCTTTACAACACTACTCTAAGTGCTGAAGGATTATTATCCCCATTTGACAAGTGAAGAACTCTGGTACAGAGAGAGGAAGAGTGGTTTGTCTAAGGTCATGTGGGAAATCTATGGCAGAGCAGGGTGTGAATCCAGGTCTCCAAACTCTTTACACTACTAGTGGCCAAACCACTGGAACAGCCATTCTCTCATGTTTGTTAAAGAATTATAAAGCATCCACTTGGATTCTTGAACAGAAATTCTTAATTGTTATTAATCAAAGTGAGGTTTCTAAGCAAGGATTGAGAGTAATCACAACAGTTTGATCACATACCTGCCATCATCTGAAAGCTATTATTATTTGAAGAGGAAAGTAGAGGCACACCTTTTAGCTTCTTGTAATGCACTGGAACAGGCAATTGTCTGAATGCACACAGCAAAAAAAAGATTTAAAATTTAATGTAAAAACAAAAATTAAAACCACCTTCCAGAAACTTTGCTTCACTGCAGAACACCCAAGTAATTCAAATTAGCACACATATGCAAGACCCCATAAAAAGAATGCCTTTGATTTTCAGAACAGGTGATTCTGAATAATAGGAGGGAAGTAATTCATTTTCAGTGTATGACTTAGTCACTAATTCTTCTAAGAGCTCTAAGAGGGACAAGGTGAAAGGATCCCCAGGACTGAAGTTCTACTTCTCCTCTCATTACCTATACGTAGTTTGCCTCTGGTAAGGAACAATGGCTATGTCCACCTGTACAGGCTTAATTTTATTTAAGTAAAATCAAAATAAGCTAATTTGAAATAAAATCATTAAATCAATTTAACTTAAATCGAATTAAGCAACAACACCAAATTGAAATAGCAAGTCCAAACACAGGACTTGCTATTTCAATCAGGAGAGGGGCACCCTGGGAGGAAGGACAATCCATGATGGAATCAAAACAGCCATTGTTTCGAAACAACGTGTCCAAATGGTGTTATTTTGAAACAAACATTTTGATTTAACAGCTATTTCAATTGCCTAGTAGGTTTTATCATTTTGAAATAAGGTTTGTTGTTTCGAAATGACAGGGCCTGTCATTTCAAAAATAACGAGACGTCATCTGGACATGATTTTTTTTTAAATAGAAACAATGGTCATTGTTTTGATTTAAAAGCAATGTGTGGACATTGCCAATCTTTTAACTTGATATGCTCTTGAAACAGATGTTATGGTGCCTGTAAAACACTACAGACCAAATATATTCCAGTGTAACCCCCTAAAGCTGAAAGTATCCATTTTTGTGTTTGCCTGTTATAAAAATCCAAAGAATTGTGTCTGACAAAAGTGGTCATAGAAGCAAATTTCTCAGTCACATGTATTTGCAGAAAATGAATTTTAGGTTCACACATGCAAGTACTCTTGATGGTCACTTGGTCAAGGTTCAGAAACAATATTATGTGACTTATCTAGCCAATTAAAACTACAGCAACACAACATGAATTTTGAATATTCACAATCAGTGTATAGTGTAAAATGTTCAGAGATATTCATTGGCTGAATATGAATAACAAATTAATTTGAGGACATCATGGTCTCCCCATGGATCTTTCTTGAGCAAAAAATGAGGATAAATTAAATGAGTAGCTGAGAATGATTTGGTCACCTTTTTTACTAATCCTTTTACCTGCTGCCTAACCATGTATTTCTGCATGCAGAAAATAGCACTGGCTTTTAAATATTTCTCAGCTCTCTTCAGTGTACCTACTGTGACTTAGACCAGCTGAGGCTGTTGTCCAGAAACTTTGGAGATTGTTAATTAATCTAAGTAAAGAGACTTTTGCAGCAATACCTAGGCTCAATTCCTTTACCTTTCATTGGTGATAATAAACTATTCTGAATTCTTTGTTTTGCTTTACCAGAAAGTCAAACAGTAATATTTACACTTTTTACCCCTGTGTATCTGAAACAACAAAAGTAGTTGAAGGGATCCATGTATCAGCCATCTATCTGCAGTTCTAATGCTCTCTTCAGCTTAATATACAAGATTAAAGCTCATATTATAGCTATTCAAAGATGAATCTAAATCTTTATATGTGACAAGAGCCATGCTCATCTTGTTCCCTGGTGTGGATACAGTTATACCCGGGTACGTTCTGTCCCTGAGTTATTATCTTGGGGCAGTCGGGTCCACCTGCCACCATGAAATGCTGGGAAAAAATTACAATTAACTCCTGTAACCTCTGGTGGGGAATGTAAAAGAGGTGTGATGTTTACCTTTGCCACTCCAGGCAGCTCCTTTTGGTGGCATGCCTGGGGAAAGGGGACCCCAGAGACACTATGGAAAGCAGCTGCCCAGAGCCGCTCCTCTTGGCTGCATGCCTGGGGATAGGTCCTTTTGGCAACATCTTCGTTCTGCATTGTGCCTGGGGACCACCACCCCCATCCCTTACTCCTGCCAGAGCTGCTGCTGAGTTTCCAGACAGTAGCCACTTTTTTCAGCAGAGAGAGCCACTGGCACCAGCTGAGGGTCAAGGAGTAGGTGGCCAGCAAGGGTGTCAGCAGGGGTTTGCCGACCCATGTCTTAAAGATTACCTGACATAACATCCATTTCATGTTGCCAGTCATGCATCAGATGATGTGTCAATCTCTAATGCAAAAAAATATGTCCTGAGTTGCATTCAGCACTGTTGTGTTCCCTTGCTACTTTCCTTATGATGTTTTTGCATGTTTAAAAGTGAGATCCAAATAATAATGACCTAACAATGATCAAGTAAATACATGGGGTGAGTGAGGAAATTAGTAATAGAATGTATGGGATTTTATACTTTTTTTTAAGCATGTCTTCAACTTAATAGCACAGCTTACGCATACATATGGGCACAGAGCCAAAGTCTGATCTAAGTTACAGTGGTATAAATTTGATCCATTATATGCACAATCTATGAGATGCTCACTTAGCTAGTGTGCCCACAGTCATGAATTTGTAGGAGGTGTTGGAATCAAATAAACAGTATCCCCTGAAATAACCCCTCTTTCTCTCATTGGCCTTGTTCATCTTTCTCCATTTTAGGAACAGCATGTGCAAAGTGCTAATTTTCAAACAGCCTGACACAAGTTAAAAAACACCCACATTTGCTTTTATTATAACCACATATTTGTTTGTAGTACTGCCCCACTATGCGTCAGGAGCTTTACAGACATTCAGAAAAGACTGGTCTCTGCCTCAGGAGGTCGTGGACTAAGGACAAACAGGTTGACATGGATTAGGGAAAGAAAACTTCAAAAGCAATTTTCTAAATATATTAAAATGCTCACTATAAGCAGCACAATAGAAACAGGTTTTTTATGAGGGACTTAAAAATGGTTGGGTCCTTATACATGAGTTCTCAGAAATCAATAAGTGTATAGAAGGGTTGCATGAAAGAGGATGGGGGTATGTCTACACTTAGACTTGAATTTGAATTGGGAGGAAGACCAGCCCTATAGCACCTGGGGCCAGCAGCCCCAAAGGTGCCTCCACCCCCCGGGCCAGATCAGGCTGGGGGGCAATGGAGTTCCTGTCCCACCCCCGTGGGCAGCACCCGCCCAGCTAGCTGTGTGGGGGGAAGGCACCCCCGTGCACAGCTTCTCCTGGGCTGGCCACATGCAGGGAAGGAGCCCCTGCATGTGGCTCCCACCCAGCTGGCTGCATGTGGGGAAGGCACCCCCGCGTGTGGCTGCATCCCTGCTGCCTTCCCCACGCGCTGCCAGCTGGGCAGGAGCTGCATGCAGGCATGTCCTTTCCCCATGCTTGGCTAGCGGGCACACGGGGATCCTTTCTCCCCCACCTTGCTGCACTGTCAGTGCAGGGCCAAAGGATTCCTCTGCCCTCCCCCTCCCCCCAGAAAGTGCAACTGGGGCGGGGGAAAAGGGATTCCCCTGGCTGATGCTGACAGCATAGCCAGGACGGGGGAGAAGGGATTCCCCCAGCCACGCTGACAGTGCAGGGTGGGGAAATCCCTTCTCCCCCACCTCCACCGTGGTGTGGGAGGGGGCGGGTGCCCTGGCCCCAGGGAGCCTTGGGAGGGGAAAACATCTCATGCCAGGCTCCTGCCTTCTGAGCCTGGCATGGGGAAAAACATCCCCTGCCCAGCTCTAGCCACACCTCAGCTAGAGCTGGGCAGGGGATGCTTTTCCCTGTGCTAGGCTCAGAGTGCTGGAGCCTGGCAGGGGATTGGGTGGTAGCATGGCCCTTCCAGGGGGCCATGTTGCCACACCTCCCATGGTGTCCCTCCTCCAATTTGAATTAGCAAGTCCAGTTCAATTATTCGTTTGAATTGACTAGTTCGAATTCAGACATTCGAATTGACATGCTAAGTGTAGACACAGCCATGGAGACTGATAAATGGGCAGGCATGGGTGAGAACAGTGAAGGAGTGGAAAGAGCAGAGTATGACCTGAAGTGCAATAAAGAAGAATAAGTACAGGAAGGAAGACTGAGGAGGTGAGCATGAGTTCAAACATGCAGTAGTAGATGGGGAACTAGTGATTGAAAGGGGAATGACATCAACAAATGGATCGGAAAAGAAGAGGACTTTAGTGACTACATTTTGTAAGTACTGGGCAGGAGGAATCTGTTTTGGGAGGACAAATATGAAGCTGCTGTTGTTGTCAAGACAGGATATAAAGAACCTGAACAAGAGATTTCACTATGAGGATAGAAAAGAAAGGATGGACTTCACAGATGCTAATGAGGAAGAAGCATCAGTTCTCAATAAAAGGGGAGCTCATTTTTTTGTAAATTCAAAAGGTCAGAGCCCTTAAATAATCAAGGAGTCCTTCTGGCACTTTTAGGCTGCATCTACACTGCCAATTTAGTTTGAATTAAGGAGGCTTAATTCAAACTAAATTGGTCCCAGCCTACATTAGCCTTTCCTTAGTTTGAACTAAGAAATTCCTTAGTTCGAACTAAGGAACACTTAGTTCGAACTAGGAAGTACCGGCACTTAGTTCAAACTAAGTGTAATGTAGACTCGAAATAATACCTTGTATACCGTAGTTCCAAAGAGGCAGCCGTGTTAGTCTAGTAAAGCAAAAAAAAAAAAAACAAGGAGTCTTGTGGCACTTAAAGATTAAGGCTATGTCCACACACAAGGGGTTGTTTTGAAATAGCGGCCTTATTTCAAAATGACTTATTTTGAAATAACAAAAAAAATTTTGAAATAAGGAAAAAAGCAGGAATCGAAATAGCATGGCCACACTGTGGACTTGCTATTTCACTTCAGGGGCAGGGCACCATGGGAAGTGTGGCAATATGGCCGCCTCCCTGGGCCATGTCGGCGGCCATGTTGGTAGCCAATCCTATAAGAGTGGCCCCAACCTCACTTCCCTGTCCACTCTAGCTAGCAGGACTCTGCAAGCGATGGACATTGCCCGGTTGCCCAGACAGCGCTGTGCACCACTGAGCCCCTCTGCCGACCTGCAGAGTGTCTGTGGATGTGGGACACTCTGCTCACAGACCCAGATGGTGCCCAGCCTCTGCCTGAGGGTTTCATCCAGCTGGTCTGCAGGGCAGAGCTACTGCCCTGCCCCCCTCCATGCCTCGCCAGGTCTGGGCCCAGGAGACCAGCCCAGACCGGTGGGAGCAGGTAGTGCTGCAGACCTGGGGGGATGACCAGTGGAGGCAGAACTTCCACATGACCAGGGCCAGCTTCAACCTCCTGGTCACAGAACTCGCCCTGCTGCTGCGCTGCAGGGACACCCCCATGAGGCCTGCCATCCCTGTGGACAAAAGAGTGGCCATCGCCCTCTGGAAGATGGCCACTCCAGACTCCCACAGGTCCGTGGCGCACCTTTTCGGCGTTGGGACGTTCACCACCAGCAACATCCCCGTGGAGGTCACCAAGGCCATCAACCAGGTCCTGCTGCAACACTTGGTGAGACAAGGGGAGCTGCAGGACACCATTCCAGGCATGGCCACCCTCAGCTTCCCCAATTGTGCGGGGATCCTCAACGCCACGCACATCCCCGTGCGAGCCCCGGAGCACAGACCCGCGGAGTACCACAACCGCAGGGGGTACCATTCAGTCATTTTGCAGGCCCTTGTGGACCACTGCAGCCTGTTCCAGAACTGCTATGTGGGATGGCCAGGGAGGGCCCATGATGCCAGGGTCCTCCGTAACTCTGCCCTGTACTGGGGTATGGAGGTGGGCACCTTCTTCCCCCCGTATAACATCAATGTTGGGGGAGTAGAGGTGCCTGTCCTCATCATGGCAGATGCGGTCTATCCCCTGCGGCCATGGCTCATTTGCGGCCATATGCAGGGCCCCTCAACCCCTCCAGGCAGATATTCAACTGCCGCCTGACCCGCTGCCACCAGGTGGTGGAGAGGGCATTCAGCCTTCTCAAGACCCGCTGAAGGTGCCTCCTCACCTGCCTCCACCTTGCAGGGCAGACACTGCTACAGGTGATCGCCACGTGCGGGGCCCTCCACAACTACTGTGAGTAATGGGTTGAGCCCATTGCACCTCTAAGGGATGCTGAGGCATGACTCCTCGCCAGGGACTATGAGGAACCTTGACCTGTGCCCACACGGGAGCAGCCGTCCCAGCGAGCCTTGTCCGTGCGCGATGCACTCATGACCACCTTCGCCCAGGAACTCTGAGGGCCAGGCCTGCCCTGCCCCACACCACCCTCTCCCCCATTTGCCCACAGCCAGCTCCCAC
>ML682057.1:1058161-1070273 GCA_007922195.1 Podocnemis expansa | reverse complement strand
GTGTGCCCTCAGGCCTGTGAAGGCGTGCCCTGAAACTTTTTGAAAAACTCCTCAGAGACCTCTGGATTGGTTGATGGTTTGGCATGAGTACCTTTGGCAACTACATGGTAATGTTAGCCTCCAGTGAAGGAAAGGCAGCAAGGTGTGCCAGCCTGTGTGTTGACACGGCGTTAATCTGGTTCGGCCGCTAAGTCTATGTTTCCCAACCAGTGCGCGCGGCACGCCCTCAGGCCTGGGCAGGCGTGCCGCTGAACTTTTGCCAAACTCCTCAGAGCGCTCTGCGCGGGCTGACGAAGACGCCGGTGCCTTTGGCAACCACAGGCGGGCGCGTGCCCCCCATGAAGGAAAGCCCACCAGGCTGTGCCAGGGCAGAGGAAAGGGGGGGAAGCCCTGACCAGCCCGCCTCAGCGGGGGGCCCTTTCGCGCCAGCCCGCCTGAGGCGGGCGCCGGGGTGGAATCTTCGCGCCAGCGCCTCGCGCTGGGGCCACGTGGGCCGAGGGGGCACGAGGGCGGCGCGCGCGCGGGCTCGGCAGGAAGGTGCCGCCCGCCTCCGCGCGCCGCGGCTTAAAGCGCGCGGCGGGCGCGCGCGCGGGCGGGCGCGCGGGAGATGCCGGCTGGAGGTGGCCGGGCGCGGTCATGCTGCACGGGAATGAGGAAGTGGAGTGGAGAGGGGAGGGACTGAGAGCGGCGCTGCCTCCCGCCGCGGCCGTGCTGCGAGGAGGAGTCGCGGCACATGGAGCAGGAGAGGACTGGGGGAGCGGTCTGCAGCCAGCCCCGGCCACGGCAGGTAGGGTGCGGGGCTGCGCGCCGCAGGGCTGGGCTCCTCTGGGGCTGGCTGCGGCAATGCAAACTTTTATGTATTTTGGGGGGGGACTTCGCTGGGAGAGCGCTAACTTTGCCATCCTGCATCCTCGGATGCTCCGCAGCGTGGGGGAAAGTTTGTCCTTTGCAGGTGCACGGGTCGGGTTGTTGCGCCCGACTGCTGGAAAAGCGGCTTTGGGCAGGGATCCTGCGTCTTCTGCAGAAGCAGGTAGCGCCGGCTCACGTCGGGAGGGTGGTTGGGGAAGGGGGGATTCCTCCCCTCTGCCGGCTCCGCAGAAACGCACCAGAAAACCTCAGCCTGAGGCTGGCGTGTTGGGTTGATTTGTCAGAAATGGGGAACAGTGCGAGGCGAGCAGTTTCAGGAAGTTGTGAAAGAAAACTGGGAGATTACCCAGGCTAAACAAGCAAGATTGGAAAAAAAAAAAAATAAAATAAAATAATGAAGGGGACCGGTTTGCCCTCTGGCAGCTGACAATGAATGTATTGAAAGAGGCCAAGATGCTTTTGAAGGATGCCCTGAAGTTTTTGGAAATAGGCGGAAAGCAGTGGGAAGTTTTTAAACGATTATTCGTTATTTAAAGAGGAAAAAATCAGGAGGGGCAGGCAGGCAAGGGGGGAGTAAAAACATATCCCCCCTCTGGAGCATGGTTCAGTGTCTGGGAATTATCTCCCGCATCTAAATTCATTCAAAGTCCAAGTTCAAATGGTTTGCCCCTGTAAACGACAGGAAGAAGGCAGTGGGGTTACCTAAACCACCAGGGATTTGTAAGATTAGCAGAGTATATTTATTTGAAGATCTGTGTATGACAAAAGAACTACTTTACACATAAAAGCCTCTGCAAAAGTTTTCTTCATTGTAGGATAGGCTCTCACAGCTGAAGATGGGCACTTTTTTTACCACACAATAAAACTTATTTCCATGAAGTAACCGTTTTGCCCTGTAGTCACTTTCAAAGTAATATATGCAATTAGTCCAGAAACATCTTCACGCTTCAGGTGTCATTTGTCAGAAAACTTTTAACTTTCTTTTTGTTTTGTTTTGTTTTGTTTTAATGTAAGAAATCCTTTTCTTTTGGACACTGTTCCAAAAACCACGGCAAGACTGTCCTGCCTTTTAGTATTTTGAGAGTGAAGACCCATGATAGTCTAGTGTTATTTTCTCTCTACAAATAACTCTTAAAACGACAATCCTACTATAATGTCAAGCCCTGAGTATGAAACCAGTGATTTGTAGGATCTAATGGTCTTTAAGATGGCATGGTCTACTAATCAAACATAGCAGCAAATTATTTGAGAGGAAAATAATGTAATTTTTTTGAAGTATATAAATGAGTGTGCTAGGCATTTACACACGTTAATGGAAGTGGCATTTTCAGAGGGGCGAGGGTAAAAATAAAGAACATGAACAAGACTGAGGACTCTCCAAATTCTGTTTCGTTCTATGGACGGTTTTTAACATCAGTATCTGGATGCGAGATAAATTGTATTCATATGCATATGCTGTCTGACAGTCTTAAGAAAAAACACCAAAAAGCGGAGCTTTGCGAGGAGAGACTTTTTACTTGTTCCGTGTATTCATGACTAATTCTACCTTTACAAGTTGTGTGACTATTAGTTCCTTTTAAATGTAAAAGACAAACTAAGGGGCAGACTCTGCAGACACCTGCATACACAGCCATTAGCATCGATGGACTGTTCGTGTGAAGTGTAACTCCTACACAGTTGTGCCCTAAATAAAAAATGGTGTTTATTAAACTCTGTAAAAGTCATTAACATATAAAGATGAAAAGTTACAATATTGCATTTAAAAGAATACCAAAAGCCTGACCAGATAACCTAAAGGTTTGGCTTTCATCAGTTAAAACAAGGAAATTAGATGAGTTAGATTGCACTCTGCCCTCAACTTCCCTCTTTATGCCCTAATATTTCTGGGATCAGCTAGTGTGAAGTGTTCATGAAGCACTTTAGCTGCAGCGTCTAGTCAAGATGTGACCTAAGGATGGAGTGGTAGTCTTTACTGGAAATTCCACTATTTCTCTTGATTTTACACGTCACTTGTATTCTCCACTTTTTATTTCCTTTTTATTTTTTTAGTACAGAAAAATTAAAAGTAAAAAAAAAAAAAAAATCCGTTACTACAGTATAGTCCTGTATACGAGCCCGCTTCAGGCCTGATATTTCTGTTCCTGGGGCTAATGTAGATTGCACCACAATGCACGACACTTCCAGAACAGTAGTTGCTTCTTTCTTGTTGGAGCTGCTTTTCTGCTACAAATTAGTCATTGATGTGATCTGTTCTATTTTTAAATGAGTGTACATTCAAAAGAGAAACATGTTTGAGATCCACGTTTATGTTTATAAAAGTGGGAAGAAAAAATGAAACTATAACAGCAATTGATCCTGGACAGATCACTGAAACTTTTAGTCTAACGCAAACTTGAATGCCCAAGTCCTAAACTGCTATCCTCTCACAGTGGTCGCTGCTCATGGACGCAAGAAATTGGATGAAAACCCTATGCAGCCAGAGCAGTCAAAGTCTCTACTGACATACTCTCCTTTTAGAAACCACAAGCCTAATTAGACGAACAGGGGGGAGAAGATTCAGCTAACTTGTGGAGATCTACACTTCCCTTTGTAGGCGGTCCTTGTTCTTGAGATGTCTAATCTCAGAAATGGGGCCAGCTTTAAAAGTCTAGTAATAAGTGCTAGCTTTTGGGCATCTTGGAATTGTGTTAGTTTTTTATCGGTAACATTTAGTTATAGATTTCTTTTCTACCATGTGTTGTGAATGAAAATATACATATTAAACTGCAGTTAAAATTCAGATTCAGCATCTAAGAACCTACATTTGGGGTGAAATCCTGACTCTGTTGAAGTCGCTGGGAGTTTGTCATTGTCTTTCGTGGAGCCAGGATTTAATGCGTTAATATCAGGAGTCATAACCTCTCTTGAATATTTTACTTCCAGTGAAGCTGTTTTGGAGACACAGTGAAATTTTGGAAAAGGAGCACATGTACTCCAGAATTAACTGTTGGTACTTGTCAAATACTGATGTCGGTGGGCACAGCACTGGAATTGCACGGCTGAAATGCTTGCCTGTGTCTGCTCATAATAACTATAGAATTGTAAATATTGTTTGTTGGGATGTTATTTATCACAAATTATATTTTGCTGGGTGGTCGCATGTATCCTAAAGAACGCCACGTACACTGCAGCGTTTTGTAGTATGTTGCATGTACAGGAATTGCAATGGAGCAAAAGACCTGTCAGACATCTGGTACAGCCTAGGTGTCATGTCAAATGCCGTTTGTAACTTTGGGCACAGATTGGTCGAATGCTTTCTTGTATCAGAGTGTGTTGTATATTTGTGAGACATGCAGTGTGCCACTAATTTGCGGCAATCCCCCTTCCAGTATTAGTAAATCAGATTTTATTTTGTTGTGTATGGGCTTTAAAGATTAAAACTGGGTTCACTTGTCACTTCCCCCAAGTAGTTACACTAAAATCAAGTGTGAGAGGAGAATCAACAGTGGTGGTGTTCTAGAACAGTGGTGGAAGATTGTACTTCTGTTGCTCATCAAGTAAATTAGGTAACTCAGAAATGATGTCACAGATCTTGGCAAACATATTTTTATTTGAGCTGACAGGTACTTCCTATAGCAAAAGTTTGCACATTCCAACAGTAAGGAAAACAGGTACAGTTACCCTTTAAACAACACAAAGCAGAGTCCTATGCAGGTCCTTTGTGCCTGGAAACAAAACAAAACAAATCACAGGGTGTCTAAAGATTGCAACCCACGCCTATAGCTCTTTGCTAGGCAAGAGTCCCACGGAAGACTTAAGTGAGAGTCTTACATTTTTAAGGATTATAAGACTGGGCTCAGTGTGAATTTTGGCAGTTTTTCTTCATGTTCAGCTATGTACATGAGTGCATTTTGAAGTCATTATTTTCCCCACTAAACAGTGTAGGAGCATTAAACCAAGTTTAAAATAAATAGCGACTGTAGCGAGATTTTAATATTGGCAAATTCAGAAGAGACAGGTTAGCAGGTGCACATGTGCAAGTTCTGATGTGCTGCTAATATGTTAAGGTGTTCCCTCAAAATTTCCGTTTTTAGTCTGTGATAAAACTCCTTGTTCCAGGGAAGCATGTGATCATGCAGAGGGAGGTTTGGGATTCTACTAATTTTCCATTTTAGTGTCTCTCCTTAAAAGGGGAAAAGGCAGCATCACTGGACAGCTAACCGCATATTAAGTGTTTTTACTGGAACTGTTTAGCAAAATATGGGGGTATATGTTGTGTAACTTGAACTGTGGATAACAACGATGCTTTAAAAATAAGTTTAGGGGGATGCTGATTCTTTTGGAAGCATATTCAAAATCCTTGCTACTTGGTGAGGTAGTCCAAAGACTTTTTCTATTCTCGAGTACTTTTTAAGCCCCAAGGAATCATTTGTCTGTGGCTGGAAAAATTTAGCAGTGTCCAGGAAGGTGGGTGAACCCTGTCAAAGGCAGGGAAATGTACCCAAATCGCCCTTCAGTTTGGTGGTGAATTTTAGCAAGCGGATATGCCAAACCCCTTCCAGCGTGTTATAAATAACTATATCATCTGCCTCCCTAGTGGCTATGCATCGGAACTGATTATAGAGAGCAAGCTGCCGCTTCCAAGGCAGCTTTGACTTGCTCTCCCCAACCGTAGGTGTGTACATGATTATGATTTATAGTCAGTTGGAGTTTTACATGTGGATTGGGCCCTAAATTTGAACAGAGCTGAGAATTTCTGCAGAGAATGGCTTGTGGTGCATCTTAAAAAACAAAACAAAATCCTAAACCACATCTTTCTCCCCTAGGTCATCCCCCCTTTTTTGCTCCATTTGAACATGAAGAAACTGCAAAATGTATAACAAAGAAACAAGGAGTCCTGCGGCACTTAAAAACTAACAGATTTATTTTTTGCTTGGGCTTTTGTGGGAGAATATCCCACTTCATCAGACGCTTTGAAGATGCGGGAAGTGGGTTTTCTCCCTCAAAAACTCATGCAATAAATATATTTGTTAGTCTTTGAGTGCCACAGGACTCCTTGTTTGTTTGTCTTACTGAACCTTGCCTAACACGGCTGCCCCCTTGAATCTTTGCAAAATATATAGAGATCCTCACTACTGTGGGCTGAGTAGGCTGTAATCAAATCAAATTGTACCTGTTGAACACAATGCTAGGCTCCAAACTTGCAAAAATTTGATGTATATTTTTAACTTTATTCAACCAATTGTCACACTGAGAGTTTGTGTTTGTGCACGATAGGGAAAGTACACTTCTCTTGTGAATTTACTTCAGTACAGCAGCAAAATGCATTTATACTGCATTTTGCTAACAGCACCACAGAATGATTTAAACAAAACATGATCTAAAATCTTCATGATTTTAAAAGCAATGGGAAACATCTGTTTCCTTAGCTTAATTTTGATTAAAAATAGATTTTTAATAAAATATAAAACAACTTTTCTATTCCTCTGTTGATTTGTCATTAGCTACCTACAGGGCTGGCCCAAGGGTCTTTAGAGCCCTAGGCACCTGTGATTTTGCCCCCACCCTGGTGGTGGCCCAAGCTATGCGAGCCAGGTGGTGGGCCTGGTGGTGGGCAGAGCAGTGGGCCAAGCCAGGGGCCGGGTGGTGCATGGGCCAGGTGGTGCGCCAGACTGAACAGTTGGCTGCAGACCACTCTGGGTGAGTGGCAGGCTGACCAAGGCCAGACCCAGTGAAGCCACAGGCTGGCAGAAGCGCCCCTGCCCCCCCTTCCTTCCACTCCTTCTAGGCCTCCCCAAGCCTGTCCCTAGTGACCCCCCACCCCCAGCACTTACTTCTTCTGGAGCAGGGAGCAGAGCCAGTCAAAAAAGCTTCTCGCCTTGCTCCACCCTATGCTATGTGCCTGGGTGCAGCAGGGTGGCGCCCCCTAGTGTTTGGTGCTGTAGGCAACTGCCAGGGTCGCCTCTGTCGTAGGACTGGCCCTGACTGCCTCAGTAAAGGAGGCAATGACTCCTTCTCAAAACACACAAACTGGGAGTCACCAAATGAATTAATAGGCAGCAGGTTTAAAATAAACACATGGAAGTAGCTCTTCACACAACATACAGTCAGCCTCTGGAACTCCTTGTTGGAGGATGATGAGAGTAACAAGACTCTAACGGAGTTCAAAAAAAAGTTCAGGAAGGGTAGGTCCATCAGTGGCTATTAGTCAGGATAGGCAGGGATTGGGGTTTGCCAGAGACTGGGAATGGCCGAGAGGATGGATCACTTGATGATTGCCATTCTGTTCATTCTCCCTGAAGCATCTGGCATTGGCAACTGTTGAAAGACAGGATATTGGGCAACAGGAGTGTCACTGCCCTGGGAAAGATCTGGGGCACAGGCGCAGGCCCCGCCCCTTGTGGCCCCTATTCTCCGCCAGGGCCCGATCCAGCCTCAGGCTCCTGCCACTGCCTGCCTGGCTTGGATCCCCCAGTGGGGCCGGGGCCGGGGCCGGGGCTGGGGCCAGGGCCAGGGCCAGGGCCAGGAGAAGCTGGCGCTGCTGCAGGCGGCCTGGCCTGAATTCTCAAGTGGGGACAGGGCTGGGAGCTGCAGGCACTGCCGCGGTGGGGAGAGGCAGGCACCGCAGCTGGCAGCTCACCAGCCTGGGAGGGGGCTCGGAGATGCAGGGGCTGCCCCGGACACTCGGGGCACTGGCGCTGGGACTCAGGGCACATGCCCCATGTGCCAGGTGCCAGCGACGCCCCTGTTGGGCTAGATGGATCATTGGTCTAACTCAGTATGGCCATTCTGATGTACATAACAGCGAAACTAATTACATAGACTAGGCCTTATCCAGCTCTATATTACTCCATTTTCCATGTGTGTTATGTCCACTGAAAACAATGAAGCAACAGCAAAGTAAAACTGCAATGTTCAATAGTGGGTAGTGTCCAAAGTGTAGCAAAACACAACGTGAGCAAAAGAAAGAGGGGGGGAGGGGAGAATCCATTAGTTTTTGTAAATTTAGAAATTATTCTAACAATATCTGGATAGTGGGGTGGGAATCACACCCATGTAATATACTGGTCTGAGCTAATGATTCCCCGTTATGACCTGAAGCAAGTGGAACACCTGTGAAGAGAAATTAGGAAGTAATTCTACAATCATGGGGTATAAGTTATTGTACCCCTTGTCATTTGAACAAACTAGATTGACTCTGATTCTTACTTTAATATATGCTCTTAGGGTATTTTACAATAAAAGGTCCATCAAATATAAAAATATCCATTTTTCTTAACTGTTTTGCTAGAATTTCTATAATAAGTGTGTTCTGTATTTCAAGTCATAACATTTAAACAAAAATACAACTATTGTTCTGCATGGAATGTTCTTCTGGCCTGCCTGGAGAAGAACCTGTGCAAGAATGCCAAAAGAGAAGAATTTGACTTTTTAATAGCATGTGCTTTGTCCTTTAAGTAGCAAACGTGATTTAATGTTCACACCTGACTTTTTAGCCAGTTTGTTTCTATGCTGGAGATGCGTTTCTCTTCTCCGTGACGGTGCTTTTATTTGGCTTACTGAAGATATGTGTCTGAGTTCAATGAATTACTAAAGTGTGGCCTTAATTAGGAAAGTTGTCTGCTCATTTTTTCTCATTGTGCAAAGCAATTGTTTTTAATGACTTGGGTTGTGAGCTAAAAATTTAGGAGAACCTTTTTAAAATTTCTTTGCATTGGCTCAGGTATGGATATCTAAAAATTGCAAGAATTTGTATACAAGGTGAATAAAGAGAGAAGATATGTATACCTTCCCTTAATAATAAACTGTAATATAGATACAATTGAAGTATAGCAGGAGGCTAGTAAGATTATATATGGAATAGGTATATGTTTTTAGAAACATCAGTTGCAGTGCTTTTATAACAAATTCCAAAGAACTGAGAATTGTATAGTATGTTTGTTACAACTTTTTCTGACCCTTACAATTGTTCATAGACAAGGATATTAATTCTACAAGTGCCAGGTATAGAAATATTTTGAATCAGTGCTGTTAGCAGAGATTTTTAATCTCATGTCTTGAATTGTAGTGCTTGCTTTGTTTTGTAGACAGAAATTCTAAATTGAATTTTGACTGTATGTTTGTCATTGTTTTGTCAATTTCTATAGTTAACCAGAATTTATATCTGCCAGGAGCAGAAAAATGACTGTATTATATAAACTCCTCCATAGACTTTTTGGAAAATGTTGAATATAGACATGATAGAAGAGAAAATTTGGGGGAGGTGGCTGGGAGGGAAGGACTGATCTTCACTTTACACGTCTTTTTATAGAGTCCACTAATATCACAAAAGTATTTTTTATCGATACTAGAAACATACTGCAGTCCATAGCGTGACACTCAGTTTTCAGTCTCTAGAAGGGACTTTTTCCCCTTTCTTAGTTACTATTTATACTGAGTAGTAAGATAGGGAGGAAATTAAAATAGAATTAAAATGGTTCTAAAGTAGCGTCAGTCATAGAGATTGTGAAGTCTACTTTATTAAACTACAGTGATAAAGTTAATTATCGGCTGCTTGTTGAGATATTGAGCTCTTTTAATTAAAACTAGTTTACAGGTTTCTAGCAATTTTCTACAAGTATTTCCACCACATGCTTTCAGTTGTTTCAGAATATGCTACATTTTACTCAAAGTTTAGTAACCTTCCTCCTTTTGCCTTTATTGTCATCTACCCCCTTTGACAGTATAGGATCCTTTATAACAAAATGACATCATTTACAGTAGACACATTTTTAAAAAATATAGAAATAATAGAAGGATAAATACTTTTATGGGTTTTTTCCTCTTTCTTTGTTCATCCTGTCTCATGGTCTTTGGTCCAAACCTCAGCTTTAGCAGATATGAGGGAATTTTCTCAGTAATGTTCTGCAGTTTGCAGTTGATGCAGTTAAAAATACAAGCACAGATACAAGATACTTTGATGCAGTTAAAGATACAAGCACACTGCAGTTATGCAGATGAATGCAGAGGCAGAACTTTTTCATTAATTGGGGAGCTGATGCACATGCCACTCCTCGCTTAGTCATGACATTAATATGCATATGCTTTCAGATGCTTCGAGCGGTATAGTTCTTTGATTGTGCCATGTCTGCCGGGAAGCTATCTCAGTTGGCTTTGTCGAGTTTGACCTGTCTGTGTTTTTTATGAAGCTACAACTCATGCTAGATGCATTGCTGTGGCTATAGGCTGGGTTTTTTTGTTTTTGTTTTTTGTTTGTTTGTTTATGTTGTATTCTGTATGATCAAGCGCCCCTGAGACGTATTTCAAAGACCACAAAAAAAGAGACTCTCAATAATAGCATCAGTAATCATTTAGAGCCAGGTCCTCAAATGAGTTCCGTTTACTGGTTGCCTGAATGAGGATTATGAAATCATCCCTTACCCTGTTAGGCTTTGTTGGAGAGGATTGTGGTTTTTTTATAGGACCTGTTAATCCATGGTTATAGCAACTGAAGAGCCCCTGTTTATTCGTCATGTGTGTATTCTGGGTGGAATTTTCAAAAGTGCCTAAAACAGGTAGAAGCACAAGATTAATTGTAAATGAGATTTGTTCTTTGACTCTCTTGAACACTTTACAAGCCCTCACCTTTTAGCTGTGCACATAATTTAAAGGAGAGCAGCATCACTAGCCATGTGTCTGTTCAGTTGTACATCTCAGAGACTTTTCCTTTTATTCATTGGAACTAAACATCCTGCAAAATGGGCAAGAAATTAGTAGCTAACGATGAGTTACTTGGGCCCTATTTACAGTTGTTCACAAAACTAAAACAAGAGCTGTATAAACAGAGAACCAGAGTCTGATTTCTGATGTGCTGGTTTAAATCCAATTAACTCCACTGAAGTCAACAGAATTTCTCCAAATTTTCATCAGTGTGTTTGAGTTTAAGATCTAGCCTACACTTTATTAATATAGACGTAGGTACTGCAGGCATGTATGTGCTTAACAGTTGGCACATCCCACTGAAGTCACTATGCAAGTGCCTAAAGCAAAGAATGAGTGAAAGTGTTTGCAGGACTGGGAACATACATTGGCATCAGTTAGGCAATGGGCCCTATCCTGCAGTCTATTCACACTCAAAATCTCACTGGTTTTGGTGGGAGTTTTGATTGTGCAGGATGCAGGGATGAACCTTTATGCTTTTACATGATTTTGAATATACAAAGCAATATATAAATGCTATGCTTTAATGTATATGTTTTACCTTTAAATTGGCATTGAAAAATATGAGATGAAGTAACACACCAACACTCCATTTGCAGAAAACAAATTTGATGCATTTTGAAGGGCAGCATTCTGAGTTAGAAAAATTAATTTCACAGGCATTTTTTTTTCCTCCTCCCAGCATCCTAAAGGACCCCATTAACAGCTGGGTCTCAATTCTTCCCTAGTGCAACCCTACAGATATGAATTGTAACTGGTGTGAATAGTGAACCTTGCCCATTTTGACTGTCAGATTGGGGAAAAAAATAGATTCAAGTCTAGAATGTGTATACTGCCCCAAGTCCTCCAATCAGGTATTCCACTTCAGCTCAGCTGAATTTGAATGGCATTGCAATGGGTGTGACTAAAAGCAGAACTTGACCCACTCAACTGCTTTTCAGACTATGAAAGGTTAAAAGGGTTCCGCATGAACTCATTCAAAATTGTGCATGTGTTATCACTTAAGCATGATGTGGCTGGTACACACATGCATTTCCCATGCACAACTACACAGGCTGAGTTGTAGAGAGGAACTGACAAGAGGAAAAGACATTGTGTTCACACTTGGACACCCAGGATCTGACTAGAAGTAGATGGTAACCTGTACAATTTCTCTCTCTCTCTGTCTCTCTCTGTCTCAGTATCAATTAAATGTTTATTTAAAGCATCACTTTTGTGTAAAACAGGATCAATATAGGTCATCCATTTTAGTGTGTGTGTTTTTTTAAGACTCATAATGTTAGGACCCAAAGATTTACAGCATTTTGTTTTCAAGAGCATTATAATTAATTTTTTAAATCAACTTTCTAGAAGAAAACATTGGTTTGTATTCAATTTTTAAGAGGATTTAAAGAATCTGTATAATATTGTAAAGGAATGTTTGTAGATATTTTCGATAATGGTTGAAGCAGTTAAATCCACATTTAGGCACCTAAAAACAGAGTCCTGAATTTCCAGAGGTGTTGAGCACCTGTACCACCCATTGAAGTTAATGGCTGTTTATTTGGGTGCCTAAACATGGCACTAA
>ML682057.1:935661-1053161 GCA_007922195.1 Podocnemis expansa | reverse complement strand
TGTTTTGACAAAAAAGCCATTTTTCATTGCTCTCTTCAAAAGAAATTTTTCAGCTATTCTGTATGGGCTTATTGGATTTCCCTCAAATAATTATTATCATCATTCTCACAATCATTATTATCTTCATCATTTTTAGATATTAACTAAATATATTGAACATTAATAATTTATTGCACATTGAAATAAAACTTGCAATATGGGTATAGTAGTCTGACACATACATACACTGCTTGGCAAGAAAAGCAATGGAGTATAGGTCCTGCATTACTTATACAGACAAATTCTAAGGATCTGTTTAGATCAGAGCAGTGGTTCCCAATCTGTGGCCCAGGGGCCAAAAGTGGCTCTTGGGGTCTTTCAGGGTGGCCCACAGAGCCCCTCCTGCTGGCAACAGAATGGAGCCGCGGCCTAGGGACTCAAGCGGAGCACATTTCCACTGGACCAAAAGATCAGCGCAGGCTCCTTGCTGCAGTCAAAGGGATAGGAGATCAGCACTTCCCATCCATTGCCTGTTGCAGGGAGCACATCAGGGTGCTCCACCTAAGTCCATAGGTGCAGGGATCCTTGCAGGAGCTGAGGGAGGGGAAGAGCACACTAATCTTCTGTTTCTCTGGCTTCAGAAGAGAGCCACTGCCTTGAACCCCACATGGAGTGCACAGGGCTACAGGGTATGTGTGTTTTCCCTGCTGCAGCCGGGGAGATGGGAGATCAGTGAGCAAGGAAGCAGACTGATTTTCAGGAGGGGGGTCTCTGGTGGAGGCTGGTAGCCCTTCAGGGCTGTAAAAATGGTATCTGTGGCCCATGAACCAAAAAGGTTGGATACCACTGGATTTAGTTGTGTTGTAATTCAAACTCAATAATTCTGTGTGCTGCAGAATCTCTTTTGTGATGACTTATGGAAACTGGACTCTGTTGGATTCCAGGAGTGCTAGAGACACCTGATTCATTTTCCATCTCAGTGGTAGAATATATCCAAATAGATATCCATATTCAAAATCAACGGGCTTAAAAGGGCATTAACTTGTGATCCACATCCATTCCCTCTTACAGTGGCTGGCTGGAGGCAACAGCATTCCATCCAAGTTATGCTGCCATGAGAAGGCACAGTGAGGTAGCTCTTCATGGAAGCTGCCTTGATTCATGGTTAAGAGGCCACACTCTGCCTCTTTCCCTGAAGGGATGACATGACAGAAACTCCAGTAGCCTTTCCTAAGTGATAGAAATGCTTCTGGCCCTCCAAAGGCTGAAGGATTTGTGTCACTTCCAGTATTTCCCCTGCATCTGTAAATGTTTGTGACAATAAGACAGATTCTTTGGTGGTGATTTTCATTTCTTAAAAAAGCAAACTGTGAGGTGAATTTCAGCTCCATGATGCAATCTGCCTAGCACAGGTGCCCTACATAAACTGTTCTGCCAGTGACACACTGATATTTCAGTCATGGGCTCCCTTTCAAGAGAGACTGTCAGTTCTGATGAACCAATCTGAGTTTGTGAAGCAAATAACTGTCCACTTGTTTTCATTTGAGATCTGAGCTGTGTGTGAACTCAGTACTCCAAGGACAACAGGAGATTAACCCCCACTGGGCACCAGATTTAGCCCTCATTAATACAAGTAAAGTATCCTGACATTCATGGCGACATCACCCATAAGCCAATGGCTAATTCAATAAATAATTTCAATATCTTATTTTTCCATCTAATATTTGATGTTGCAGACAGTGACCTGGCCTAGTTTTCATTCCAAACAGAGCATCCTGGGAGGCAGAATGCTCTCTGGAGCTCACAGGAACGGTTGTTTGCTTCTACACCCAAGTAATTGGTGCTAGTTATTTCCTTCCCACGTGGCTGGCAAGATCTGCTGGCAAGATCTGTGGCTAGTGGATGTGGGATGACGGCAATCTACTCTTTACCCCTCTATGCCCCATTTGGAGTGCCTTATGCCTCCAGGAACATAACTGCAGGACAAAGCCACTCTAATATATGTTTGGGGCATGCTTGGCAGTTGTAGAGCCCTAGGACTGAGGGATCATAATTGCTGCTGAAGATCACCTTAATACTCTTCTCCTGAACTGTGTCTTGTACTCCTCAGCTCCATTGTACAATGTGAGCCAATGGCCTACATGGCCTGGTGTACCACTGTGAAATAGGTGTAAGAGTCCTATCAAATTAGAGTGGTAGTGTTTTGCAGCCATTGGCTTTGCATAGCTGTAACTGACACAAGGTGTGGCAGTGGAGAACCAGGCCAACAAAGCAAACAATGGACCTAAGTGAGATGAGAGTCAGGCCCTTTGTGTTTAGGAATTCAGCCACTGCTAGCTCCTAAAGAAACCAGAATGCTCTACAAGAAGCTCAGAGTTCACCCCTTTTTTTTCCCCCCTCCTGAAAGTGGTATTTTGTGAGGCAAGCAGTTGCAGTTCTGAAATGAAGAGAGCTGACATACATTTAACCAAACAGTATCCGGCACTCATATGGGAGAATCAGAAAACACAGATAATATCTCACTGAACCAGCAGTGTTTATCCTGCTGTTTTTTTCAGTTCTAGAATGGGTCTAACAGTTGAGGGAGAATGAAAAAACCAGTTGAATGTTTCCACCACTATCGCACAAAGATCTCCTCAAGGAACCACTGTTTGTAATTCTCCAGTTTTGCCAGTTGATGAGAAAACAGGGAAAAAGGTTTTGCTTTCAACACTGCAGGCTTAGATCTTCAGCTGGTGCAAATGGGCTTAGCAACAGCCATGGGTCTGATTCTCTTCTCAAGCTGGTATAAAGTGGAGTAATTCCATCAATGTCATTGGAATTACACCAGTTCAAAAGTGACATAAATGAAAGGAGAATTTAAGTTTCTAGTCTTTGATCAAGACACTCTTATTTCTCTCTTTTCCCATTACTCTTTGTCTAATATTAGTTTAAAGAAAAATAAAGATCAGGATTTCTAAAAGAAAACATTTAGTGCCTTATTTATTATAATATTGGGTGCCCCTAAAGCACCTTTCTGACCTGAACTTCTGAGACATCAAAAAATTCTCTGGAGGTCCTGAGGCAATGCTGCACTCATTTTCTTCTTTGGGAGTTAAAAATGCTCAGAACCTTACTGGATTAGTTCTGAAAGCTTTCACAAGCACCTGTTTTGGTAGGTTTGTGCTATTAGTCCCATGATACTATGTAAGCGATGCAATTGTAAAGCTAGTAGATTCTATGAATCATAGGGTTGGAACGGACCTCATGAGGTCATCTAGTCCAACCCCCTGCCAAAAAAGCAGGACCACTCCCACTAAATTATCCCAGCCAGGGTTTTGTCCAGCCGGGCCTTAAACATCTCCAAAGATGGATGGAAACATTGAAGTACAAGGAGGCAGAGGGCTTAATCTTGTTAAATAAAAAACTTGTACTGTTAGGCCCTAAGGCTACAATTTACTCACACAGGTGTCATATGATATGACTAACCCTTGAGACCCTATTTAAAATTTTTGGCTTAAATGATTTACCCAGTGGCACCCAATGACTCAGTGGCAGAGTCAGGAACAGAATTCAGATTTCCCAAAAGTCTTGTACTTTCCCTCTAAAGGATTTTTTTAAAACATAAACAGGGGTGTGTTTTAAGGCTCTTTAAAAGCAAGAAACAAAGCAAAATACACAGCCAGCTATTAGACTGCTGTGTGTGTGAGGCTTTCACACACTTAGAGCAAAATTATGTATCAGAGTATGGGAGCTGGATGGTTATGTGACATTTCAACAAATACCTTCAGTGTTCACTACTAGCTTTACAATTGCATCCCTTACATTTCTCATTATTCTGAACATGCCTATTAGAAATTAAATGAAGAATTGTTTCTTTTTCCCCCTTTTCCATTTTTAAATTTATCTGCAAGAAATGTTAGTGAGATTGCATATCTGTAAGATTACCATGCAGTAGTGAATTTTTATCAAGGTGTAACAATTTAAATGTAGTTAAGGCATGAAATAAGAATATCATGCTCTGGAATCCAAGAGGAAAAAGCCCCCAAAATATATCCATTTTAAAACTACTCTTTACTCATTCTTTTTGTAAACAAGGATTGTGCTATCATGTGCAGTGGGAAGAAATCCAGGCTTCTGAGGCAAGAGTTATTAAAGCAAAGTTTGCAAAGTGGAGTTTCCTTCACTCCAATCCTTCAAAGTAGTGTGTTACATCTTCAGCTTGTGCAGCTCATCTCCACTGACATCTATTATAAAACTAAACAAGCAGGAACCCATATCCATTTGGCCAGATAGGTTATTTAGTGTACACTGCCAAAGTTCTTGACCTACTTTTTTTTTTTTTTTTTTCCTGAATCCTTTCAAGGTGTGGAGATAGGAAGTTTTCCTTTGGGGAGAATAAAATTCTGATTTTAGGCTTGCTGGTTCATGTGGTGGTCTGCAATTATCTATTTAAATTGGCCTTCAGAAACATGAACCTGTTACTTTTTATGATAACTCTTCTCCCAAATCTAGAATAACTTGGAGTATGCAGCCTGAAATTTGTGTGATTGGGAGCACAATAGGGCCTTAAAACTTACAAGATACTGGGGGAAGTAGGGTGGTGCACTCAGCTTAGTCTCATCAGTGGAGAAAACCCCCAGGGGGCTGATGCAACTAATGGGAAGTTCCAGCAGTTTTTACACAGGCGCAGGCCTCTGGAAGGGCCTTTTACTCAGATATAAGAAGAATACGAGTCTCAAAGGCGACTTAAAGATACATTCCATTCTTCAGCCTCCACAGATCTTGCGTAGGCATGGCTCAGGTGGGGTGGGGAGTGTTGCTCTTTGCCTTAGCCAAAAAGCTGGGTACATCACGCTACAGAAAGCAAACAATTTCCTTATTTCCCAGTCTTCTCTGCTGTATGGTTTTCTGTAGCACCCATCACTGTGATATCTGTTTAACCAAGCTATATTTATTTTATTTTTTCCTTTGTCTTAGAATTAACCAAAAACACTGTAAATATCACCGTGAAGTTTATATGTTGTGAGAGAGAGTGTTAATTTTAATAAGCATGATTACATTTGGCCTTCATGCCTGGCGACTGTCACCTAAGATGTGCTTTTCACTATGACAGCACCTGAGGCCTGATTAATATCTCATTCTGTGAGAGTCAGGAGCAACTCTAATGAAGGTAGTGGTGTTACACCGGCATCGGTGAGATCAGAATCCATTCCCCGGCCCATCTTATTCTTGATAGTTTGTTTGAAGAGCTGTCTTTTAATAATGGTGTTAAATTAATTTCCTAGATAACGTCACTGGCTACAGTAGAGTTACGTCAGGCCTGAATTTGGCCTATCATGTTTAAAATCATTGTAAAAGGGACTCTCAGCAGGATAATGAATGCTATAGTATGAGACAACAGTGTTGAACCCAAAGTGAGTGCAAATTAACACAGGAAACCTCACCATCTACCATGGTTCAATAATTAGAAGTGGAATTATTTTTTAAAATGTCTTGCATTTGGAATTGAAATATTACCTTTTTAATTTGAAAAACAGTGCTATTGATCCTGATTCGTTTATACTGCAAAAATGTGTATTCAAGCTATTGATTTGTTTCACATTGCCAACAAGAGATCCCAAAACACAAAACAGTACTATGCTGGGTTATATTTGGTCCTGGTAGCAGCACACTAGCAGCCAGATAGTGCCAGGGGCTGAGCAATAGAAGTCATTGGGAGCAGGGAGCACTTGAGTATCTTGCCATGTCAAGCCATTTTTAAGGCTTGAGCCTGTGTTATGAACCAGTCAGTGAGATCTGTGGCTAACAGTGAAGAAGCCATGCTATAAACCCAAGCGGCTTCTGAGTAAAGGTTTTAGAGCATTCAGACTGTTTGTAAGTATAGTTTTGCTGTTAGTAGCTACTATCAACATACAAACATCTACTTACCTTCATGTACTATCCATAGAAGAAAGGAAGTTTTCTGGTAAACAGTATCCAATATTACCTTTATAATCTGTAATTATTCATTTTCTAGCTTGAATCTTTTGAGTTTAGCAGCTGCAAAGCTGTTTGTACATGTCATAATTATCAGAGGAAGTGAGGCTGACAACACCAGAAGTCTGTCCCTAAAGTAAATCTAGCAAGAACGTTCCCTAAATATATGCTTTTTCCATGAATGTAACTCCCATTGGAGAAGTTGCTTTTCTTCAAGAGGATAGTAGGCCAGGGTCCCTGGTAAGCTTTTTATCTGCTCCAGCCAATATTATACACTGAACATTATTTATTTGTTTATATTTGCTGTTCTGGTTATACAACTATTTGAAAGTATTTTCAAAGGAGCCTGTACTGATGACTTGATTTACTGATGCTGCCTCTTCTATGACTAGGAAAGGAAAGTCCTCCAGTAAGTGATGTCCCAGATGATGCAGACGAGCCCATGCCTGTACCAGAGGACCTTTCTACCAGTACTGGAGGACAGCAGAAGAATGAGAGAGTTTTGGGTAAGATGGTTGATCTGCTGTGTTTAGAAATATCAGTCCAGTATAATATTAAACAAAACGTTATAGAGTTGACTGAGGGTGTTCTAGGAAGTCTTAAATCTCTTCATCTCCTTTAGCAGATGGCAACTCAATGAAGTTGTTCTGTGCTTTTCCCCTAGCCATCACATAGGGGAGTGCAGTCAGCAGGACAGCAGGACAGGTCATCCTAAAGGAATTAGAAAGATCATGCCAGTTGTCTTGTTTCTAAAGCATGACTGGTTGCATACATCTCCCTCAAGAAGGTTAAACTCTTCTCATTCTGTTTAGGAAACTGTTACACAGTAGAGATTAGTAGTAGATTCTGAAATGTGTGGCTCCAGGCCAAAGTAAAGCTTACTCCAATTTTGTTGACTCTTTGAACACTCCGTTTTCTGATTTGAACATTAGCTTGGCTAAAGCATCTTAGCTCTGTGGATTTCTTTGAACATTTCATAGTATAGTGTACAGGTTGCTCAAAACTTGGAAATTCTTTGGCTAACCTCTTATGTCCAACCTTTTTACAGACTGCTCTGAAATGACACTTGCATAGGTGGTGAGTTATATGATTCTGTGGTGCCAGAGCTCCACCAACATTGAGGATGGGCCCAGCTCCACCAGTATTTCTGTGATTCTGGGGGGCCAGCCGTGGAGGGGCAGAGTGCAACTACTGCCAGTTCCTAGCGTGTCCTGGCCATTCTGTCTCCCTCCCTCCCCATTGACTGTCCCACATACTCAGTGACTAGCTAGGAACCAGACCAGCACTGGCTGCGGTCCCTTGCTGCACAGTGGCAGATGCTCCCCCCTCCCAGCCCTGCCTCTTCCTTTACCCCTCTCCCATGTGGGTCCACTGCTCTAGTCAAAGCACCACTGAACATTAAGTGAATCTTGCACCCATGAACACTCATTGCTTGTGTTTGGCACACCCTGAAAATCACTGGCATTTTGCTTCCCTATGTGGTCTGCGAAATGGCCTAATCCATTATCTTACAGCTAATCATGAACTAGAACTGATTTGCAAAGTGCTTCTTCTTAGGCTAGGGTTTTGTCTACATGGTGCTTTAATCCACACATGAAGGGTGTGAATTCTAGTGAGCATTAATGTGACAAGCACTAACTGGCCTGTGTTAATCCTCCTGGTGTACACTAAAAGCCACCAATCTGTGTTAAAGTACTGTTTGAAATGAAGCTCCATTAACATGCATAAGGGAAGCTTTAGTGCATGCCAACAGAGTCCATAGTTAGTTTGCAACATGCTAATGCACACTAGAATTTACACCTGTCTGATGTGAAATAATGCACTATGTAGACAAGCCCTGAATCATTAACTCACAGTCCCATGGGAAAGGTTGTGTGTGCTGCTGACTGACACATGTATATCCCAACATTTACTGTGGTAGAGTGACATATTCAAATATGCCTGTGCTGCTACTTGTCTCCAGTAGAGTGGCTAACTGAGAAGGAATTTACAGAGCCATAGAATCAACATTTCCTCTGTCTTCCATACCTGAGATTAATACCAGGAAAGATGGCAATGTCCCTTTTGGTAGGAAAAGTCAATACATATTAAAATACTCTCCTTGCCTGTCTGTCAGCGCGCAGCAGTTAGTAAAATTCCATTGCCATTTGGATTAACAGAGGTGCTGTGAGGAGGTTTTAGATCTTAGTAGCATGTAGTGATCCCAAGAGGCATTGGGGGGCCCCATTGTGCTGGAGGCTGTACAAAGAAAGATTAAGAGGCAGTCCCTGCCCTGAAGTGTGTTATAAATCTAAACTGAGAAGACACACAAAGGATACGAGGGGAAAAGCAGTCTCAAAAAGGTGAAATGGCTCCCCAAAACTGACAGAGCAGGACAGGAGCAGAGTGACAACTAGAACCCAAGGTCTCCTGACTCCCTATTCTGCTCTGATGCACTAGCCCCTGGCTGCCTTGTGTGCTTTTGATGTATTTACCACTTAATTTCTAAAGGGATAGCTGTGTTAGTCTAGTCCAGCAAAAAAATAACAAGGAGTCATGTGGCACTTTGAGACTAACAGATTTATTTTTCGCATGAGCTTTCGTGGGAGGAAGTCCCACTTCCTCAGATGCTTCGAAGATGGGTGAACTTACAGAAAGGAATGAAAATAAATGCAAGGGGGTGTAAAACATAGGATCAGGTCATACAGTAACAGCAAATCAGAGCACTTGTTAGGTTCAAACCACTAACAAGTGCTCTGATTTGCTGTTACTGTATGACCTGATCCTATGTTTTACACCCCCTTGCATTTATTTTCATTCCTTTCTGTAAGTTCACCCATCTTCGAAGCATCTGAGGAAGTGGGACTTCCTCCCACGAAAGCTCATGCGAAAAATAAATCTGTTAGTCTCAAAGTGCCACACGACGCCTTGTTGTTTTTTTAACCACGTAAGCCAATATTCCCAAAAGTGGGAGCATAAAGTGAGGTTCCTGCAGCCATAACTGGCACCTAAAATAAGTGGTCTGACTTTAAAAAGTACAGATGCTCAGCCGTTTGGAGAATCAGGCCACTTACACATTTAGAAGTCTGACTTTAGGCACCTGTTTTTGAAAATGTTGGCCCTTATATCTGTGTTGACATGATCAATATACTGAACCTCTCATCCCTCCTCAGTAACCTACTATTTTAACATGGTCAAATATTGATGAAAAACCTCCTAATCAAATAACTGGTGAATATAGATAACTAAAGTAACCAATATTCTGATTTCATAGAATTTATTTAACCTCACAGATTATGCAAAATAGGCCATGCTGAAACCTACCTATGTGGTTGATGCAACTCTTTTATAGGCTTCTCTGCACGCTTGTGGTGAGATTGCAAACTAGTACATATCCACAGGGAGTTTTAAAAAAACAAACAAACTATTGTTCTTGAGTTTCCCTATATAATGAAATATATCTCCAGTCCTCTTAGGATCCAAGAAATAAAACCGATTTTCATTATCTTGACTGCAGTATATCTTTCTCCAGCTGCTCAAGGATCTTCATATTCCCGCCATGGCTACCTGGATAACAAGGGTTACATTCTTGTAAAGAAGAGATTCACTGCTCTATACAACCACCAAGACAATCTGCAAAACTCTGCTTTCTGAGTCTATTCATTATAGCCAATATTTCCGTTATTTCTGTAGACCCCAGAACTGGATTTGCTTTCATCCCTTCTAATAATCCTTTCTCTGGGAGCTAGCCATGGCTTTAATTGGAAAATTATATTCTCCTGTTTAGCAGGCCTCAGTTCCATAATAACTCTCTCATATTCCTAATGCTGTCTGAAGTATAACATGTAGATCTGCTTGCTACCTTTTTTTCTTAAAGTAAAGATGGAGTTCATAAGAAAGGAGAATCTAATTCTGCTTTTGTAATACTTATCAGTGCTTGTTTCAGTTTGACTGATGGTCCTTCCAGCTGCACAGGCAGACATTTTGTTTATCATTCCATCTTTGTGAGAGTTAAATGCATGACTTTCATTTCCCATTAGCAAGGATTGGCATTCAGCATGCATTTTACATAGTGGAATACGGCCTCCACAGGCGTATTGGTTTGGTAAGATGGCCCCCCATCCATCAAAAATAAGTCAAGGATTAATAACAGCAACAGAAATACTACAGTGTTTGGGCCATATAACTAGCTAGACAGATAGGAGAAGAACCTGTTACCACCATTAGAATCATGGCTATACTTCTGTCAGTGCTGCCCCAGTTTCTTCCCCTCTCTCTTTATCATCACAGGTCATGAGTCAGATATCAAAATGATCATGGAAGGCAGTCTGAAAGAAAGGGGAGATGGTTGTGGACAGCAGATTAGTGTAATGACCCACAGGCAGGATCACTGATGGGGAGGGGGCTGGCAAAAGAAGCAATTGCTTGGGGGCCTGGCAATTTGAAAGGGCTAGGGCTTCTTCCACCCACAGTCCTGCCCATACTTTACCCTCATTCTACCACCTGCTCCACCTCACTCCCACTCAGTCTTCCAGTTATCACTTTCATCCCTCCTGTCTTCCCCCGCTCATTGCCCCCTGTTGGTGCTCATTTCATCCTTCTGCCCACTCAATCCCTCCCAGCTGTTGCTTGCCACCTGGTGGGGGGGAAGGTAATAGAAAGTATGGAAAAGAGGAGGGGAACTGAGCAGGGGTGCAGCAGGAGAGGGGAAAGTGCTGGAGCTTGGGATAAAGGGAGGTGTGTCCTGGGGAAGAGCAGGGGTGGATGGTGGGCAGGGACCATGGGCAGAAGATGAGGGATGTGACTGTTTGCCCTGGGGCCAGGAATTGCTGTTAGTGGGCTTGTACACAGCTTTTGTACAGATTGCAGAGAGGGAGAACATGTGGCTGTGGTAATTTACACAAGATGCATAGGAAAAAAGATGACCAGGCATTTTTTTCTCCTAAAGACTTTTCCAGTATTCCACCTGATTCCTTAGGCAAAGGGAATATCCTGTGCACTCTGGTACATTTCAGCTTATATTTACACCGTTGCCCTTTAGGAAATCAATTCTCTCCTTGCTGCATGCATGTAGCATTTATTGTTAACCAGAACTAAGTCTACTGAAGAGAGGCTAGACCCTCTGGAGTGTAGCTGAAACATAAGCCAACTAGAGACACCAAAGTAAATTGCTATTTGGCTAAATGGAAGGAGTAACTACTGTCCACCAGGAACTAGTAATACTAGTTGAGAAAGCTTGGTAGGATGACTTACCTTTGAGGTTGAAATGTTCAAAATGGACTGCTTGCTTAGTCAGATTTGTAGTTTAACTGAACAATGACCATTTAGCCCCATTCTCAACTAGTTCATTACATTTATTCATCCGTTTAGTATTTCAAGGTCAAAAGATTAGGGGCCATTCTAGATGGAAAGATAGGCACCTAACTTCCCTCCTCTCTCATCTCCTCCCTATATTAACCTGAGTGATGAAACTTGTGCTGAAAAGGGAAGATATTAAAACGCTTTTCCCTTGATAGGAAATGCCCTCTGCATAGATTGGCCACAACTTACTAGCTTGTCCTGTGCACACATGTGAATGGCAGCTGATGATTATAAGAATGGGGAGAATGAGCAATAGATCAGCAAACATGAGCCTAGGTACCTGGGAAAAGCTCCCACAAAAGCTCTTCTTTCCTTTGGTGAACACTGTATAGGTGTGTTCTTGTTTATGTCACCATCTTCCAGGGAAGTGAAGATACATTTGGTTCCCTGATAGCCAAGACTAACAACAGAATTCAACAGCCAATGTTTTCTGAAGTAACTGGTGATTTGTGGGTTGCATCAGTTTTTGCATGCCCAACCTGAATGTCTCATGATGAACGCTGAGAAATAGAGGCAACCAATCTCTCTCACTTTGGGGCACTGTGAAAAAGTTGGGCAGCTTTGAAAATTCTGAATGCAGAAGTAAACTCACTCCTGGCTTCTGAGAATACCCTAAACTAGTAGAGCAAAGCACTAATAAATCATGTCACCTGATTCACTGGAAGTCATTTTATTTCCTTTATCAGTTTTCCAATTTCTTTAGATTATAACTGCTGGATCATGGTGATGCTGAATAGCTTTCTCCCTCAACCTCTACTTCTGCTGCTCTGTCTACCAAATCTCTTGACTGCCTTTCTTTTCCACCTTAGATTTCCTTCTCATGCTGATCTGGCACCAGAATCATTTTTCTTTTCTTTTTTGCTCTGCTCACCCAGAACCACCTACTCTGAGTTTCAGGATCTTTTCTCCAAGAAACCACAGGTGACATTTTTGGAAACGCATAAGTGACTCAGGAGCACAAGTCCCATGGAAAGCCATGGTCATGTGCTTAGTCACTTAAGGCTCAGATTTTCAAAGGTATTTAGGCTCCTAACATCAATGGGAGTTAGAGGATCTGGACCACAGGCACTTTTGAGAATACCGTCCTTTGGTGATAAGTGCTATATAACTTTCCATAGATGCATGTCTGCTTCCCATGTTTGTCACTTAAAAAAGCTGAACTGGAATATTTGCTCCCCATTCAGATTTTGGCATAAATATTTAGAGCATCTGTTGTGAATTGTCACTGTTGAACTTCTTACATTTGATAGGCTGTTACAGTTTAAGCACTTCTCTGTCCCAGGAATTTACCGTTGTTCCAGGAATTCAAAACATCTGTGGCTGGCCACTGCTGTGCAGACTCCTAGTGCATGCTAGTAAAGCCCCTCTTTGCACTTGGTGTAACTTACTTTCATTTCCATCTTTGCAAACAGAAGCCTCCTTTGCCTACATTAGAGGTTTACATAGGTACACCTACATCAGTAGTTGGCCACTGATAGCCGAAATGGGGCACAAATTCCAAGCTAGACAAGGTCTTAGAAAGAAACTGAGGGCCCAAGGCTCAGCTGTCCACTAAAGGTGGGTGTCCATAATGCTTAGTGACAGCAGCTACTTTAAACATTCATTTCTGAATCTGGATGTGGGCAGTGGAGAGAAACCTGGCTTTGTAAACACAAGGTAAAAGGGGCCACCAGCCCAGCAGTAGGTGTCTGCTATGGGCTTGGACTTCATAGACCACAAGACCATTTTTCACCTCCAAAGGAAGTTGGGTAAATGCTTCTTCCATGGCTAGAAAGGTTGACAGAATGTGACATAAAAGGCCAAAGTCACAGGTTTTAGAGATCATTGGGGGTAAATCTTTTAACCCACAGCTCAATGGCTTTTGCTGTAAAAACAAAACAAACAAACAAAAAAAAGCTCCAGACAGTTTCTAACAGGATGGGTTTTTTTGTTGTTTTTTTAAGCTGGTAGGTAGATGGGATGGGGAGAACAATATCCCTCTCTCTTCTAATTTGAGTTTAGTAAAGAGCTAAAAATACTTCCCTCCCACCTACCTAATTTGCAGGAGGAGCCTACTTACTTTCTGAACCTCAGCACCTGACACTGTTAGGAATCTGACACATCTCTAGGCTAGGCACATTATCTATTCAAAGGAGGTATCATTTGTACCATAGCCTTGTTGCTTTGGGGCATACCAGAATTCTTAGTCTTGAATGGCAGACTCTTCTGTTTGCCCTAAAGTACTTAAACATCTAGCAAAGAGGATACTAGGGCACATATATATTTGAAGGTGCCAGCTGCCAGAGCTCAGCTTTGAAATAGTTTTATGGCAGCTCACAAATAGGTGAGTGCAGGCAGAGAAAAAGTGAGGGAAGGCTGCTGAAGAAGATGGAGGCAAAACAGGAAAACAAAAGGGGAAGTGCACCACCCTACATTGCAAAACACAGCCCAATAGGCTGAGATAAGTCCATGTTGCTCTATCCAGTTAATTGCTATGTTGATGGTGGAACTTAGTGCCCAAAACTACTGAGCATTTAGGAGGGCAACAGAACTAAACTCTTTACAATCTGCTTCATTCAGTTGGGCCTTGATGACCAGCAAGGGTGTGTGCTCATAGACTAAGGTCAGAAGGTACCAATGTGATCATCTAATCTGACCTCCTACACAATGGAGACCATAGAACCCCATCTCCTGTAATAAGCCTCTAACCTATGACTGGGTTAGGTTTAAAGACTTTAAAACACAGAGTGTGCTATGTATGTGTACTAAAATACTTTTGCTTGTAATAACTCAGAGGGAAAGAGAATGAATATAAAACTGGAGCATGGCATAAGGGGTTTAGGATGTCTGTATTGCTCATGTGAGTGGCAAAGCGCTGAGGGAGTTGTGTGAATCATCCCAAATAAGTGCTGCTAAAACCTTGTGTATTCTGTAGGCACCAAAGTTGTGACAGAAAAACTCTTTTAGAAATGTTTTAAGGAGTCATACATGTTTGTTTTGGGACTTCTCTATTAAACCTTCATCCACAGTAAAGCCAGATTTCTGCAGTATTGTAAATCCAGCTGAAGAGGATTCTGAGTGTTGGGGGGGAGGGAAGTATAACCAGTATGTTTTAGAAACTTTTTAAAATAGGGAAGTTGGGAATCTCCCCTCTCATATGGGCTAAAGCTTCCATTTCCACCCATGAAGAGTCATGAGATACTATACCTTAAATGTATCACTGGTGCAGGACTGAATAATGCATGCAGTGGGACCCTGGCCAGTATAATTTTGTGGGAAATTCCTCATTTGAGAGGATAATATGAAATGTTTTGTAGAGGTTGTTCTTATTTTTTTTAAAATGGCTGAATGAGACTGCTCAGGGTTTTAATCTATTGGAGTAAATATGCTGGAGATGGTTTAGTGGACAGAGTTTGGTAAAGGTAGCATGATAAATTACTGAATATCATTATCACGTAAGTGAGTGTGTCTATGTGACGTATAGTGTACACCAGCCTGGTAAAAATTTTATTTGCCCATTGGATGGAATTAAATAGTGCACTACCATGTACTATTGGAGTGAGGCACTGAGGTGATGGATGTAGAGGGCTAATTACATATTGAAAGATTTTGCCTGGCTGCTGAAAACAAGCTGTGCAACACAGACAAATGATGGGTATTTTCAGCACCTTATAATGCAGAGAAATACACAGATTTCCCTAAGGCCAGTGAAAGATCCTTCTTTGAACACAGAATTATATCCCTGCCAAATTTCAAAGGCCTGGTGCAAATAATGGAGGAGTGAGAACTTCTCAAAATAATGTTTCAAGAATGTTTTTTAATGAAAAATGTTAGGAAATATATGTGCTAAAAATGCTTTGTTAACACAGAGCGATGTGGAAGGTAAGCCTATAACCTACTATAAAACCTGTGTCAAATTCTGCACTTGGGCATAATGAAGTTCTTCAATTCAAGAGCTTCTGTGAGACCAGAAAATATCCTAAGTAGCACTTTGGAAGCAAAGGGTATTCGATTCAACCAGCAGTTTTTTTAATGCTTTCCCTGGTAAGTGGTGCAATGGCTTTTGTACCCAGAATTCAGCAACATGCTGGGTGTTGATGGTATTTTTTCTTTTTTCCCCATGTTGTGGAATTGATGGAACTGGTGTCATTTTAAGGGTACCCAAGCATGGTTGAGGGCAGTGCAAATGTCCACTAATTTGCAAGGGAAGAAATAAAGTTGTTCAAGTGTCATTTCTTCACAATAGAAAGCAAGAGTGCAATGAGCTTTGGCTAAACTGGAGACAAGCAGCATGCTAAGCTATGTGGCTTTTAAGTACAAATCCTGAGCCTGCTGATCTAATCTACAGTTAAAGGAAGTTGTCTTTTTTTTATCTATGAAGTACATCTCTTCTGCTCTGATAAGCCCCATTCTAGCTGGGGAGTTAAAATTATCTAGCAGGATCTCAGCCATGGCTGCAGAAGAGCTCAGACATGTAAGGCTTTTGCTGGAGGGGTTGGGAGAGCAGATTTTAGACCAAGGAAGACCATTGTGACAGTAGCTTGCTCAACCTCTTGTAAAACCTTTATTTTACAAGAAAGAGTGTGTACAGAGAGCTTTGATGGGTCTCAGCTCCATCCCCTTTTATACTTTATTTGTTGTTTACTGTTTAGCTCAGACTCAGTCTCTGTAACATGTTCGAGTTTTGACTAAACCTGAGCACCCTGTAGGCTTGAAACCAAACTGAAAAGATGATTGGTCTAAGTCATAATGCAAAGAGCAAGTTCTGTTCCAGCTGTGGAACTTAACTGTTCACCCTCCTTTTCCAAACGGCATTGTATTATCCTCTTGCCACAGATGTGTACCTTTGGCTAACATTATGCTATATGATCTCAGGCCAGATTTTCAAAGGTATTCAGGCCCCAAAAATTTCAGACAGGTGCCTAGTGAGATTTTCAGAAGTGATGAGATACCAAAATATTATTGTTTGCAAGAATTCCACTAAGTGCCTATTTGCACTATTAGGGACTTGACTACTTTTGAAAATTTGGCCTTTAGTGCTTGTCTACATTGGGACATTGGTACTGGTGTAGTTGCACTAATGCAGACCCTGAATATAGATATGCTTTACTAGACCAATATAGAGCTTGCACTTGCACCAATATTAGAATAAGTTGCTCCACTGCAGCGTGGCTACCTTAGTGGTTTGCACCACTGCACCTTGTCAGCGTAGCAGAACCCATGCAAAATTTCCCTAATGTAGGCAAGTCTTAAGTCTCTGTTTGAGGAGGGGACATACAAAAGCTTATTTATTTATTCCAGTTTACCTTTCTAGATCTTTGATCCCTTAAAGTTCATGACAGAAGCCCACTGAGCTCAGTGGGACAGAGACATGTCCCTGGATCTTTCCAGTTCTGTTAACTGAAATCCTCTACAACACTAAGGAAAATGGATCCTTGCAGGGAAATTGTGTGCTGAATGCAGTAGGTTGAGTTCCTAGCAGCACACTTTTTGTTCAGGATCACTTTTCATTGCAGATGAAACTTATGAGTATTTTTATTAATAGAGACAGGATGAACAGAACAGGCAGTTGACTTTGAGCTTGACGGAACCTATTCACCAGAATCGTGGCCTCAGGAAACAACTTTTAGAAACTCAGTTAGACATATTGTGAATTAATAAGATAGAAGCAGCAGCTGCAGCAGCAGACAACAAAAAAACCACGTGTTGTATGTAACATTAGAGACTTTCTCTTGCCATCAGTACCCACAAAGACAGAGTTTTGTACTGTAAAGATGCACATGTGTGAAAATTAAATATTGGGATAGTCGTAAATATTTTTTCGGTTTGCTATTATTTCCTTGTTTCATTTACATCTTAGTTTAGGGATAACATTTTCAAAAGTGACTTAAGAACAAAGTTTAAAGGTATTCAGGTGCCTAAAGATGCCTGGTGGGATATTTAGAAGTGCCTAGTCTCTTAACTCCTATTGAGTTTGTAAGTGTCTGTCTTTTTTGAAAATTAGACATAGGCTCCTTTGTCACGTAGACCCAGTCTCAAAGGTGTTTAGGTATCTTAACTCCCATTGGGAGTTAGATGCGTAAATATCTTTGAGGATCTAGGTCTTAGGAACTTTTGAAAGTATTACCTCAGCCATGTGGACAATTCTTTCTATAAAACAGACTACTAACTTGCCATTCATTTTCTACTGAACAGATCTTTTTAAAAAAATCTAAGTTTTAGTTGCTCTGTGTCACTTTGTTTCACTTTGCTCTTCTCTTGCCATCTCCCAGTCTAGTCAGAATTTTAATTCCACTCTCCAGAGTGAACAAGCAGAAAATTTTGAAAACTGAAGAGATTCATTCGTCTACTCTCTAAGGAGTGTGAGTAGAACTTAAATTGTAAGTCAGATTTTCTATCCTGAAAAATATATCTTTTGAGGAAGTTGCTCTTACAAGATTTTTAACTTGTAACTTTGTTTGCTCTGGACAGTTATATGAAAGGAGATAAGCCTCTTCTCTCCCCCCCCCCCACACTTTCTTTTTTTTTCTTTTTTGGAACTTTAACAGAAACTTCATTCCACACCTTTCCAGAGAATGTCAGCACAAACTTCCAACAAATTGAACCTGGCCAATTAGAATTTGAGGGAATAGCCTAATGGAAATTTCTAGTGAAATGAAAGGTATGTTTTAAGTGAATTTGGAGATGCTTTCAACATGTGTTGCAATTTTTATAAGAAGAAACATTTGTGGTTCATAGCTCATTGTTTAAAAGCATCTGTCTTTGCAACAGGCTGTGACAAGCAAGCATTCCCACTTGGATGGATGAAATATTTGCTTCTTTTTGTTGTTTTGTTTAAACTAGGAATTCTGTATCTTAATTTTGAATCCTGGCACAATTTAGGAAACTGTCCAGTCTGGGAAATCCTGGCACAGTTTGGGAAAAGGCTAATCCCTTTCCTTTCAAAATACTTTCACATCTCAGCGTGGTATGAACAGAACAACAGGCATATAATTCCTGTGGAAATATGTTTTTCAGTGTTTGCATGTGCCATCAGTAGTTCAAGTGGAGAGTCTTCATTAGCACTGAAATGAGCATAGCTAGCCAAGGAATACTGCCAAGTCTTCTCCATTCACGCTGGATTTTGTAAAGACAAGGTGTGTAAGATGTCTTTTATTGGACCAACTTTGGCAGGTGAAGGAAACAAGCTTTTGAGCCACAGAGAGTGTTTCTTCAGGTCTGGGAAAGGTGCTCTGAGTGTCACAGTTAAATGCAAGGTGGAACAGATTGTAAACAAATTTTCAGCCTGCCCAAATTCCAGAATCTTTTCAGAGACGACCCAGGCATGTTTCTTTCTTCCTGTGCATGTAAAATATTACTAAAAGTAAACTGATAGGTCTTCATACTGTAAGGGTGGTGGGCTGGATTCTCCCCTGCTGACTGTAGTTAAGCCCTGAGAAGATTCATCCAAGGAAGAGACAAGGTGTTTGGTTGGGAAGAACAGCTTTGATTTGCAGCTGAATTTCATAGGAGCCCTGACTCCCCAACTGTGGCCATCCTTGTTCACTTTTTGGCCTGAGCCAGCCAGCTCACTCTTCCTTTCCCTCCTCCCCCATTCCTCCAGTCATGCTTCTGCTGTGCATTGGTTACTGTGGGTGCACAGCTCCAGTTTCTACTGGAAGCCAGCAAAAACCACACCTTGCATGGGAATTTTGACTTAAACACTGGAGAATTCCCCTTTAATTAATTCATGCTGCTGTACCACAAGGACACTTTTACTTTCCTTTCTGTACCTGGATTGATCTTTTCTCCCAGAATCTGAGCAGTTTTATCACTGAAATATCATTTTGATGAAAGTAGAAAAAGTCATGTTTATACTGCAGGTGTAGAACTACACAGTTCTAGAAATGAAGTGAGAATTGGACTTCTCTCTTTTGTTTTGCTGTTGCTGTTTGAACCCACAAATATACGAATAATTATAACAAACATTAATGTGCTAGGAGGAGATTTCAATAGCTTTGGAGTCCATCACATGCAGAACGCATGGAATAAATAATGGTAATGAGGTATTATCTGTGGTAGCAGCGCATTTGCTTAATCCTACCATAACGCTGCAAGTAGATCCTAAGGAAACTGGTATCCTATCATGGGCTTATTCTGGTGTTAAGTAGAATATTTTACTCTGTGCAAAACAGTGCAGGAAATGTCTTGTTTTGTTAGTTCTGTACTTGCACATTAATAGGTCTTTCTCTATGCAATGAAGGAGACTGATTTTATGAATTACACATTTGAGTCTTTGGTGTTATACGGCTATTGCTGAGATATTTTTAATTTAGAAAGCCTTCTAATATTTATTTATTTAATTTTAATTGTATTTGTTGTTTTTATGGTGTCTTCCTGGAAGCCTGAGGCAGCAGTGTTTCTCAAGCAACCAAACACTATCCAGTATTTGTGTAAATATATGTACACACACACACACACACACACACACACACACAAGCCCACATTATAAGCATATAAAATCAAATCACACACACAGATTTATTGGTGTAGGCTTTCTCTTGAGGGTAGGACTTCTAGCAAATTTTTGAAGAACAAAGAGCATCAAGGTATGTGTTTTGCAAAATAAATACAAATAATAAAACAGATTGTTCAAACACAGAATCGGAAAAGATTAGTTGCTACTAATTTGACAGTATCCCTGCAAATCTGACAAAGCTAGCAGTGTAAATTCCATTTGGAAAGTGGGCAGTCCTTGGGGAAAATATGTTCAGTTTTTAGTTTTGTATTCAGTGCATCTCTCACAGTTTGTGTAAACTCAGTGTGCCCCTGTACACTGTTCTGTGAGAAGGAGAAGGGAGTATGAAAGCAAAATGGGCCAGAAAAATCTTATGTAGAAAGGAACAAAAAATCAGTGTAGTGTTCTGCACACCCCCTCCCGCCTTCCTTTCTTTAAACCTCCACAAATCTGCCTTTCTTCTTGCATCTGTGAATTGGGGCTCCATGGGGATTTTAAGGAAGGAGTGTTATCAGGTAGCAGTAGCAGTATACTCTGCTGCATGGATTTATGTTAGTCGTTAAAGAGAGCATTAACTCTGAGGACCAGATTCTGCTCTCACTCACACTAATGTAAATCAGGAGTGACTGACTTTGCTGAAGTCAAGGAAATCACACTAATGTAAATGAGGCAACAACTGGCCATCAGAGTTCTCTGTGCAGCTACAGGATGGAGGACTTCCCATGGCATCATAACTCCCAAGGGAGTGAGCTGGTGATGATGGAAGCCTGAAGAACACTGGAAGGCTCTGGGAATCAAATTTTCCATGGATACCCTCTGTAAGCTTAGCTCCTACCATCTCCAAGGCCTTCCAAACTTGTCTCCCAAAGACTAGCTTTAGGTGGGCACTGCACTTTGATTCCTAGGCACCCTGCTTCCTTCCCACATCTTTATGGGTGAAACAGCAAGATACAGTCCCATGTCAGAAGCAGTGCTACACTCCTGTTCTATCAGATGGGTTGTGTTGTACTCAACTGCATTGAAAGTTAACTGTGAAGTTAACTTCAGAGGGAGCAGGCTTATCCCCTAAATGTACATAACAAAGATACTAACTCGCTGACTGGTGCATGTGCATTATTTCTTCCAGTAGTTTCATAGAGTGTCGATCAAGTGGAGATTCTCTAAGGCTACATCTACACTGGCAAGTTAGTTCAAATTAAGGAGGCTTAATTCGAACTAACTTTTTACCTGTCTACATCAGGCTTTCATTAGTTTGAACTAATGAATGCTTAGTTTAAACTAGTAACTACCACTGGTTGGTTCGAATTAAGCACTTAGTTCAAGTGTTAGGTTGAACTAAGTACAGTGGAGACTAGGACTAACCCTTAGTTCAAACTAACCTCAAACGTATTAGTTTGATCTAACAAATTTGAATTAACTTTGCCTAATGTGGACATAGCCTAAGAGACTGAAGGGCAAGTTAGTGAAACTTTAAAGGTTTAACTCAGAATATTCATCTCTTACCAGATGATTTTTTTAAATCATTAAGTCTAATTTTTAATTGATCATTATATGGCAAATTTAGCAATGCACACTAGAACTTTTTGAGGTTTCTGATCCTTGGACCAGACGGATATCGATATCACATTGAAAAAAATGATCATATGGCAAATACAGATATAATATCTTGTATCTCTTGTTTGATATACACTTTCCACTAAAAGCTGAAGCATGCCTTCTAGCTTGATAATCTGAGAGAGGTTTCAATAATGGATTGAGCAACTGAATATGAAAGAGCAATTAAAAAAAAATCTCTGAACAGATGAGTTTAACAGTGTTTCTATTCTCTAGTCCCAGAAAACGAGTGTGATATTTAAGGCAGTGGTTCTCAACCACTGTGTCAGGACACATTACTCTGTCACCACACTGCAGTAAGTGTGTCACGGAGAGCCAGGGAGATGGCTGGATTTGGCTTGGGGTGTGTCCTGTAGGATCACAAAATGTTGCCAAGTGTGTCCCAACCTGCAAAAGGCTGAGAACCACTGATTTAAGGAACCACTTCCAACATGTGCAAGGAACCGACGAGTTAGGCAAAATGTACCACTTAGCAAAGCTTAGCCTATTTAAGCAAAATGCAGACCCCAGCCTTCCTGTGTGATGCATGATGTTTTCTGTGTGAAGTTGCCCCCACCAGTGAGACAGGGCGCAAGTACTTATGTTACATGCGTACTTCCTGAGAACACAGTGATCCACACATTTTGGGCTGTGGGTTGTGTTTTTCACATTCGGGCATACAATGGGAGTTCATCAGATAGCTATGGGTAGCTCTAGCAAGTAGCACATTTGCATCAGCAGAAGCAATTTCACAAGACTTGCTGGGAAGGTTTGCCACAGCAGGCTGCACTCCTGCAGTAGTAACAGCACCACAAGTTTGTTTGATGTACAAGATGAGCCAGGGAAAATGAAACTCTTAACGTTTTTCTCTCTCTCCCCTCTGTGACCATCTGAGAGCAGTATTTTACCTTTACATGCATGATTGCATGTCCACAGTGACTTTACTGAGAACTCTGTTTGCATTTGAGGCACAAAGGTAAAGAAATAGATGGTCCATCTCTGTCCATTTAGATAGCAGGTTCTCCAGGGTAAGGACTATTGCTGTGTGGTTGTATAGCACAATGTTGCTTTAGGCGCTACTGTGATATAAAAATAATAATCATAATGACTGACAATTTCAAAGGAGCCTGAGGGAATCAGGTACCAAATCCCACTGAATGGAAGCTGGGCAGCTAATCACAGAAGCTCATTATATAGCCTTAAAATGAGGGTTCTGTAATAAGAAAAAGAGGCACCATAAAAATGGATGTTCCATATTTTTGTTTGTCACTTCCAGATCAAATTTGCATAATTTACAAGTAAAAAGAGAGTTTTCTGTTGGCCAGCCACCAGATGCTCTGTGAACTCAAGTGAGTTGCTTCTGGTTTAGGGTTTATCTACCCACAGAGTTGTTCCTGAATAACTCCATGTATGGACACTTGCATTCCGGAACAAGAGTACTTTGTTCCTGTTCAGCCAAACCCACTGGGTTACTGCAACATCCTTTTCTCTGGCCTTGACAAATGCAACCTTGCCCTGTTCATATTAGTTCAGAACACTGCTGCAAAGATCATTCTACTAGCTTGTCACTTCGACCATATCACATGCTTTTTTGCGTCCATCCACAGGCTCCCTCTTTTCTATTGCATCAAACATAAACTACTTGTCTTCAAATTCAAGGCACTTCGTGGTTTATCCCCATTATACCAATTACTCTCATTCAGTATTGAAAGGTCAACTCCTGCCTTCTCTTCTGTTACTCATTTGTCAGATTTTCAAACAAGAACATTTGTGCCTTCTCCCATGCTGTCCCTCCCTCTGTGGAGGAACTCCTCACAAATATCCATCGAATCACTTCACTATTCTCCTTCAGATCTCTCTTTACAACTCAGGCCAGGAGGAAGGGGCCAATACGGCTTCATCAGGAGCTTTTAAAATATATAAAAATCAAAAAGAAATTCTGCAAAAAGTAGAAACATGGCCAGATTGCTAAGGATGAATACAAAGAACTAGCACATGCTTGTAGAGATAAAATCAGAAAGGGTAGGGCGCAAGATGAGTTACATCTAGTAAGACATAAGAATAAGAAAAGCTTCTGTAAATAAATTAGGAGAAAGAGGAAGATCAGCAAAGGTGTACATTCACTCCTTAGCAGGGAAGGCAAGCTAATAATGGATGATACCAAGAAGTTGGATGTGTTTAATGCCTATTTTGCTTCATTCTTCACTAAAAAGGTTAACTTTGATCATACGTTTTAACACAATTAATTTTAACAAAGGGGGAAGGAATATAACGCACAAGAAAAAAAAAAAGAAGAGGGTAAAGACTATTTAGATAAGTTAGATGCATTCAAGTGGGCAAGAACGGATAAAAAGCACCTACGGATTCCAAAGGAAATAGCTGATGTGAGCTTGGAAGAATTAGTGATTACCTCTGAGAACTCAGTGAGGGTGGGTGAGGTCTCAGAGGCCAGAACTAGGGGGAAACACAGTACCTGCCTTTAAAGGAGGATCAAAGAGAATCTGGGGAATTCTAGACTAGTTAACTTAACTTTGATACCTGGAAAGATATTGATATAAATTATTAGAAATGTGTGAGAACCTAGGGAATAATACAGTGATCAATAATAACCAATATGGCTTAGTCAAGAACTAATCATGCTGGACCAGCATAATTTCCTTCTTTGAGAGGGTTCCTGGCTTAGTAGGTAGGGGAAGGCTGTAGATGTAGAGTGACCATATTTCCTTATGCTGAATATGGAACACCTGGTAATATTACCATTTGGTGAGTGCAGAGTTGGGCAGGGCTATTGGTAGGGCACACAGAACTGGTGGGGACACATCCCACCCCCACCTCCCACACACACAGGGAGGTGTCACATACGCATACACTCTCTGTCTCTCTTTCATTGTATACACAGTGGGTGACCGAGTGATCGGCTGTCCCTACATGGCACTCTCTGCCCTCTGCACCCAGCGAGGCTCTTGGTGTAGGCCTGCCTGCCATGGTATCTGGTGCCACATCACCCTGGCCTCCCCACTCCAGTTGGGGACCGGAGGTGGGCCTAGGGGTAGAACCCTCGTGCCTTATCCAGGATCAACTCTGGAGGCATCATGTAACAGATGGGTGGGGCCTGCACTGTCTGACCTGCAGGGGCACTACAGCCTCCCCCCACCACCAATCTAGCACTGGACCAGCTACCATTGGACCTCCTCCATGCCCCACTGGAGGGCTGACAGCTGGAAGGTGAACAGGGATTCAGCTAGCAGGACCTGCTACAATGCCATATCTGTGATCCTCCCCTTATGGGCCATTTTTGAGTATGATCTCTGCACTTTAGTGTCATTGGTACATTTTAAACCAGGTACTGAGCAGGAGGCAGAAAACATGGGACAGTTTCTCAATTTTTAAGAAATGGTTAGGACAGCTGTGAGAAGGCTTGTATACAGGACTTTCTCTTTATAAACAGATGTATGGTCACCCTCTTTAGACATGATATATCTTGACTTTAGTAAGGCTTTTCACACAGTTCCATGTCGTATTCTCAGAAACAGAAGATGGAAATGTGGCCTAGATTAATTGCTGAAATGTGGGTGCCAAGGGGTTGAAACACCATACTCGAAGAGTTTGGTGTCAAGCTGGGAGATTTATTTGGAATTCCACAGGGGGCAGTCTTGGGCCTGGTACCATTCAATATTTTCATTAACGACTTGGATAATGGAATGGGGGGTAAGCTTGTAAAATTTGCAGCTGAAAATAAACTGGGAGAGAATGAAAGCACTTTGGAGGACAGGATTAGCATTTAGGATGACCTTGATAAATGGGAGAACTGGTCTCATATCAACAAGATGAAATTCAATAAGAAGAGGTGCAAAGTTTTACACTTAGGTAGAAAAAAATCAAATGCACAGGTACAAAATGGGAATCAAATGTGTTAATGGCTGTTACAAAGAGGATAGCGATCAATTGATCTCCATGTTCACTGAAGGCAGGGGAAGAAATAAGGGGCTTCTGCAGCAAAGAAAATTTACATTGGATATTAGGAAAATCTTTCTAACTACAAGGGTCGTTTAAGTTCTGGAATAGGCTTTCACAGGAGGTTATGGAATCCCTGTCCTTGGAGATGTTTAAAAACAGGATTGACAAACTCCTATCAAGAATGCTCTAGGTTTACTTGTTGCTTCCGCAGCACAGGGGATTAGACTAGGTGACAGCTTGAGATGCCTACCAGTCCTACATTTCTATGATTCTATAAGGCTTAGCAAAAAAAGAAAAAAAAAAGTTGACAGTAGTTAGGCAATGGTATGCTGAGACAACCACAGCCTGTCATGCTGACCAGCATGGATGGGGGTGTACAGGAAGACAAGACAGTCTGTTTGCATACATATGTTGCCTCTTGACTTTATTCTTCGATTGTGAGATCATGAGAATGTCTATGTTCTGTATTTGTAGACAAGGCCAGCCCTAGATCAAATGGTGCCCAAGTAAAGAGGTGTCTTTAGTTCATTTGTTAAAATTGCTGTTTTCCCTTTTGTAGCTACAGCAAAAACAATATCCCGAACCTGGCTCTCTCCCAGCTGATCACACCGGCAGTTCCCTAGTTCATCTGCTCCTAAATCAAGTCTGTTTGTTCAGAACACAGCACAATGATTTCTTGGTCCTGACCAGTTCTTAGCTATCATTACTAGTAATAAAGATTCTGTAGCCTAAATCCTCTCTTCAGTACTTATCTTTAGATGATAAGGAGTAGAAGATATTCTTGTACTCTACACTGCACAAAAGGCACATCTGGGTTGTGAGAGTTTGCTTTAGCTAACAGGAAATAGTAGTCTCCATGGAGCTGCTCCGTAACAGGTGGAAAGGATTTTTTCACTGCATTCATCTGTCCACACTCAGCCCAGCTAGTCTGGCTGGCATGAGAATTTTGCTCACAGTGCATTGCAAAGGCGTTTCCTGCTCTCCTTGCTTTTATGGTGTCCACTTCTTTGTCGATTTGGATCAGTTGTGATCAGAGAAGCCACTTGAAGCAATAGTGAACTGATACCAGAATACAGTTGCTAGGTTGCTTTTGTTGGTTGGTGTGAGGGTTTTTTTTGTTAAACTTTCCAAAGAAAGGAATGTACATAAGTCTTGGAGACAACTACAAATTTTGATTTGGTTAAGCAGCACAGGAGTTATATTTTACGGGCACGTCTACACGGCTCTTTTATTTCGAAATAACACCTGTTATTTCGAAATAAAAAAAATTTGGTCTACATGATGTTTCCTTATTTCGAAAGGACGGACCTCGAAACAGCGGTCCAATTGGCGTTATTTTCAAATATCCGTTTCGAAATAATGGCCGTTGCGATCGCGCGGTTTTCCCTATTTCGAAAGGAGCCCTTTCAAAATAAGGGTTTTATTTCGACATCGGTCCTTTCGAAAGGACCGATGTCGAAATAAAACTGTGAGTGTAGACGTGCCGACTGTGTACTGGACAGAGTCTAACTTTGCAAGTTATAGCAGCTTCTCTAACACAATATAAACTTAGACACACTGTTCTAGGAAGAATCCAGTCACATATGAGCTGTCCTTTTGGTGAAAAAGTGAGTCCCACATGATTTATGTTTGGTAGGAGCTTTTCTGTTAGTTCTCAGATCTTAACTTCAATGATGCTGTTCCCATGCATTTTACTCACCTGTTTAAGTGTTTGAAGAATCATGGACTTAGTGTTGTGGATTTATAAGCACATTATCAGTCACACCAATGATCTGTATGATTTTAGGTATAAATTTGGTCAACTTAATAATAAAGTGCAAACTGAAGACAGTTAAGTTGAAAGTGGTTAGGTGCAAACTGAAGGCAGTTAAGCTGAAAGTGGTTAGGTGCAAACTGAAGGCAGTTAAATAAAAAATCTTATGTTTCCTGAAACTGATACATGAGGCTTGTTGTTTCCAATTTTGGTGTAATTTACTTTGAAAGCACACTGAGCTGATGCTTTAAAAAGTCAGATAAAGACGTGGGCAACCTAATGGCCCTCATATGCTATATGAAGCATGCCACTAAGAGCTGACAGTTTGACAAAAAGATTCCATAAAAGCAAGGAGAGCAGGAAATGCCTTTGCTGATAATCTTAACACATCATGAACACTTGCAAAGAGTAGATATCCAGATTTTGATCACTTACTTCATGCCTGGCACACTACAGAACTTGTTTGATTGCTAATAGTTGCATAACCAAAAAGCTCAGCACCTGGAAAAAATTACTTTCCTTGACCATTTCAATATCTCATTGTTTATGCAAGATTTCAGCCCTGAACAATTGTTGGGAGTAGATCAATACTTTGTAGTACCTTTTATCTCAGATTATTTTATTATTTATTTATATTGAAGTGACATGCATGCAGGCACCCCAGTAATGGATCAGGGATTCACTGTGCTAAACATTCTACATATACCTAAGACAAATCATAGAATCATAGGATTTGAAGGGACCCCATGAGGTCATCTAGTCTAACCCCCTGCTAAAAGCAGGACCACTCTCACTTAATCATCCCAGCCAGGGTATTGTCTAACAAGACTTTAAATATCTCCAAAGACAGAGATTCCACCACCTCCCTAGGCAACCCATTCCAATGCTTCACCACTCTCCTAGTGAGAAAGTTTTTTCTAATATCCAACCTCGACCTCCCCAGCTGCAACTTGAAACCATTGCTCCTTGTTCTGTCCTCAGTTACCACTGAGAACAGCCTAGTTCCCTCTTCTCTGGAGCATCCCTTCAAGTAGTTGAATGTTGCTATCAAATCCCCCCTCAGTCTTCTCTTCTGCAGGCTAAATAAGCCTAGTTCCTTCAGTTTCTCCTCGTAAGTCATGTGCCCCAGCCTCCTAATCATTTGTGTTGCCCTCTGCTGGACTGTGTCTAATTTGTCCACATCCTTTTTGTAGTGGGGAGCCCAAAACTGGATACAGTGTTCCAGATGCGGCCTCACCAGTGCCGAATAGAGAATAATCACATCCCTCGATCTGCTGGCAGCTTTCCTACTGATGCAGTCCAATATGCCATTAGCCTTTTTGCCTACAAAAGCACACTGTTGACTCATATCCAGCTTCCCAACCACCATAACCCCAAGGTCCTTTTCTACAGTACTGCTTCTTAGCCAATTGGTCCCCAGCCTGTAGCAGTGCATAGGGTATTTTTCTGCCCTAACTGCAGGACTTTGCACAAGTCCTTTTTGAACCACATGAGATGGTCCTGGGCTCACAGATTACAATCTAATTGATGTTTTACCAACTTAATTAAGCTTCATGATATCAGTGTGAGTTAGGCGGTATTATCTCAGTTCTGTAGACAGAAAACAGGCACAGACCCTCAAAGATGTTTAGGATATATATTTCTTAATGGGAGTTAGGCATTTAAATACCTTTGAAGTCTTGCGCTAAGGAGGTTTCACTGACTGCTCTAATGACCAAGCCCAGAAACTGAATTCAAATTTTACTAGTCCAGCGTTCTCCAGTGGTTCCTGACCTTTTTGTCTTCAGGGCCACAGACATCATTTTACAACACTCAAAGGCCACCTGTCTCTGCCAGCAGCCCCCCACCACACACACACACAAACTGAACCCAGATGGAAAGAGTTCAGTGAGGAGGCTGCCTCTTTGCTGATCGACCATCTTCATGGCTGTAGCAGGGAAAGAGCACACATTCGGTAATCCAGTACACTCCACCTGCGTCCCAATGCAGTAGCTCCCTTCTGCAGCCAAGGGGACAGATCAGTGCTCTCCTCCCTCTGGCTCCAGCAGAGACATCAGCACCTAAGGACCCAGGCAGAGCACTTTGCCATGGTCCCTGCTACAGCCATCTCCTGATCTCCCATCTCCTTGACTGCAGCAAGGAGCCTGCACTGGTCTTTCTGCCTCACAGAAATGCACTCTGTGTGTGTCCATAGGCAGCAACTCCCTTGTGCAGCCAGCAGGAGGAGAGTTGTGGACCATTTTGAAAGCCCCCATGTGCCTCTTTTGGGCTCCGGGCTACAGGCTGGGAACCATTGTTCTAGCCACTAGACAAGGCTTTAGTCTCAAAGGCTATGTCTACGTCTCCAATTTTAGTTCAGACTTGCTAGTCCAAACTAAAGGAACCCTGGGTTAGTCTAACCTCGGGCTAGTTCAAAGTAACCATGGCTTTTTAGTTTGAACTAGTGACCAGAGGCAGCTTTTGGATAGGCGAAGGGTCCCAAGCAATAAGGGGCCCTGTCCTCAATTTGGTGGATAGAAATGAAAATAAAAATATAGACAATTTTTTCATCTAACAGAGCTAGTAGGGCTGGAAGCCTAAGCACCTTTCACTCTTGGCTCATCAAGGCCAGCTTTCATTAGGATCTGTGCTTCCTCTGAACTGCAGATTTCACCATTATCTGCCCATCACCTTCACATAGACATGCTAAAAAAAGCAGGAGCAAGCAACAGACAGTGCAGTAGTAGGAACTTTTCCAGCAGTCTCAGCTTTTAATTCCTCAGTGTGGCCATTTATTCTGCCTTTTTTTAATTTTGTGAAATATTGCTTTTTGTTTTTCTTTTTTACCTGTTCTTTTGCCTTTTCCTTTGACTTTCTGACAGTTTTTACTTTGGCTTTGGTTAGCTCTAGTTACCAGGTAGGTCCAAATAGGCTGCTACATATAAATACAGTGGTGCCCTTAGGCAGTGATTACAGCTGTGTGTGATGTCTGTGCTGTATGTCTTTCTTCTGGTAAGTATTTTTTTAGCTTCTTCTGTACTTACTATTTAATATTTTTGAGGGGACCAGAATCTTATAAATTTGAGTACGTCAGATAATTTCTTTGAAATTTGGTGTTTTTCATTTATACCTACACACTAGAAACCTTCTTTTCACTTATTTTTATTTATTATAATTATTTGTATTAAATATCTAGGGCACATAAACACGAGCCTATTTTGTAAACAATGACTGCCAAAATTTTAAATGTATGCTCATACTTTAAAAAAAAAAATTTTAAATGTTCATTTTAACTTTGTAGCTCAGCATTAGCTCATTTATATTAAGTGGAAGATGATCAACTTACAAGATCTTTAAAAATATCATACCCAAGAATAATTTATGAGTTCCAAAGGGATTGTCATGTTAGTTTGGTTCAGCAAAACAAACAAGGAGTCCTGGGGGCTGGTGTGGGGTGCTTAGGGGTGCAGGGGGGACTGGGGCCATGGGGAGGGTAGCAGTGGGGGCTGACAGTGGACCCTTTAGGGGGCCCCACAGTGGGCCATCTCCTAGGGCCCCCAATTGCCTAAGGCCACCTCTGCTAGTGACACGTTCTAGTTCAAACTAAAGTTTTAGTTTGAACTAGAACATGCAGCTAGTTTGAACTAATGGCTTAGTTCCAACTTTTTAAAGTTCAAACTAACCATTAGTTTGGGTCCTGCCTGTGCTTAGTTTGAACTAAAGTTTGAGCTAAGGCAACAAGTCCAAACTAACCAGGGGTACTAACTAGTTTGGACTAAGCTTTGCCTGGTCTGAACTAAGCGATTTCTTAGTTCGGACGAGGCAAAGCCTAGTGTAGCCAAGGGCTAAACTAGTCCGGACTAAGCTTGCTTAGTCCGGATTAATTTGATCACGTAGACGTAGCCAAAGTCTTTAATGACTGTCCTGAAGAACTGAGAGAGCAAGCCTGTTTTTTTCTATAGCTACAGCTGAAAAGGCTTGTCTCTCTTCCAGTATGCAGTGGCACTGGTTTGACAAGGATCTTTCCAAGTCCTTAGTGTTGTTTAAAAGAATGTGGCCTAAAAATTCTGAGAGTAAGAATACTCTTGATATAAAAACATAGCACAGGATAAACACCAAATTTCATTATACTTTGAAGCAAAATAAATAGCATCAGTGAATTATGTTCTAGGACCTGTATATTAGAGCAGGGCAGACTAGATTATCACAGTGGTCCTTTTTGACCTCAGAATTTATGAATACAGGTAATGTAAAAGTTTTTAAGTCAAGTTATATATATCCTACAAATCCCTCATTTATTTGCCATTTTTAATTAACTAAGCTACTATTAGCTGGTAGTTGCTCACAGAAACAGTTTACTGTATTGCTCTAGCTTCAGGAGGAGAGGAGGAATGTTAACAGCCCTTGTGTCTGATTCATCAGGACATTACTCCAGTGTTATGCCTGTACAGACAGTGGAATTACACTCATAAAAATGGCAGACTGCAATGATAAAACAGGTCCATGATGGAGAGTTGGGCCTGAGTTCTGATGTTTGGATGTAGGTCCAAATTGATTGAAGCTGGGGGAGCAGGATGTTCAGATCCATTGTTCTGGTCCTGGCCTATCTTTGCTACTGTGTTTTTGAGAGTAAGGTGTGAAAGCTGCTGCTTAGAGGCTGAAAACAAACTAGCCATTTGTTTTTGGAGTGAGATTTCACATCTCATAACTGAATTTGAAACGTGCATGTTGCAGAATGAGAAATGCTTAAAGAGCTGACCTGGAGATAACATGCACTTTAGTGTTTAGTCATTTCCTACAGTAAAGGTGCAGCTTGAGCCTGTCTTTATTTTTTTATTTTCCCCCCCCCCCTTTCTCAGACCACTAAGAACATCTGCCATGGCTACTGCAAATCACAGGGACAGGAAAAATATATTTTGGAGAAAGACAGCACTGTTCAAATTTTTCTCAGGATTGTTCAGTTTTAATTTTTTTTTTTTAATGTTGAGACTTTACCTTGCACCTTGAGCAGAGAGCAGTGCAGGAGTAGACTGGAGAAGACATTCCCTAGGTCCAGGGGAGAATTAAACTGCCTGTTGCCCTTGACCAGTAGTGGGCTATATTTTTCGCAGGAGCAAAGGTCAGCTGGTGCTTTGTTGTGGATGGCACCACTCACTTTATCCCCCTGGCACATAGACAAGTAATGTGAGAGTATTGTGTCTGTGAGTAAAATGTGTGGGTTTTGTTGTGGTGGTCCTCTGTAGTGCAAGATACTGTCTAGCCCTCAAAAGTTTATGGCTGTGCTTTTCCAAAATGCCTATTATGGCCAAGTTCCTCAAAGCTGTTGAGGCATCTAAGTCCTGTTGATTTTGGTGGGAGTTAGGTGCTTAAATGCATTTGAGTATCTGTGCCTAAGTGATGTTGGAACTCAAATCCTACTGAGTTTCATTGGATGAACAATAATCCCCATGTTTTACAGATGGGGAAGTGAGACACATGATAGATTAAATGATAGACCAAGTGATCACACAGGAAGTCTGTGGCTGAGCTAAGAACTGAACCTAGTTTTCCAGAGTCTGAGTTCAACTCCAAGTGCATTGCCCTATCATGTGGACTCTCCCTGATGTCAACATCTGGCACATAGTAAAGCTCATTATAGGATCAAAGCAGGAGACTAAGGGCTATCAGAGAGAAGGCCTCTGTTAAAAGTTAAGTTTGTGTTAACACAAAAAGAAGTGAACGCAGTCCCTGAATGTCAATTTTGCTTCTTACTTCAGTGTTCTCCCTTTTCCAAGTTTGCATCAATGTGAAATCCCCATGTAATGTTTTTCCCTTGACCAAATAACCCACAGTGCTAATACACAAGCCACTGATTCCTTCATGTGTGATCAGGAGCTACTGGACTCTTCCCAGCAGACCCCTAAATCCATTCTCTCTCTCTCTTTCTCTCATATTTAATTGCTATACCACTCTAAAGATAAGCAGGTTTGGGACTGTCCTGCCAGGAAAGCAAGAATATTTCTGCCTCTTTTGCTTGCTTTTCCTGATTTTGAATGAAGTGGGGAAATTGTGTCTATTTGTTATTGGGAATATTGATTAGTTACATATTATTGTACTTTTTCTTCTTGATTAGGAATCGCATATAAAATCATAGGCCTGATTTTTTTTTTCTTTCATTTACAATGGTGGAAACCAGGATTAAGTCTCCTGAAGTCAAAACTGATGTAGAACTGGAGAAACTGATAGCAGGGACAGGTCCTAAAGCTAAAAGATATGCCAACCCTTCTTTGTAACATCTAAGTGACCCTAAGCTGCCAGAAACCTGCAACGCTCACTCGCACTCACACAGAACATTACTTATATTCTGCTTAGCTTTGTCATCCCTACCACCACTATGATAAGATACAATGAATGAATATGTATGCCAGTATATAAATAATGATAATATGACAAAATCAGCAATACAGTTATCATTTCTGGGTTTATTTTCTGTTTTTGTTGTTGCAGATAAGATAAAGATAAGGGTAGCTAGCATTGTAGGTCAGATCCCCAGCTGAACCTAAAAGCTAAAGTAATAAGCTGATATACCACAGAACAAAAATAAATAACTATGTGAAATAAGATTAAATTCTAAGTCCTTCCACTATCTAATACACATGGAGTGAAATTCATCCCTCTTCCTTCATAAATCCAGGATAAATTAACTTTGTGTCCGGCCTAAACATGGGTTGAGGAACCAAATGACTTTCTCCAAACCCACAGTCAAGTCATAGGACTGAAATTAAGCCGTTGTCTCTTGACATTCCCTCTGCAGGAGTTCTTAGCCATCAGATCTAAGAATGCATACATCTGGTGTCTCCTTCATCTGATCACTTCATTTCAGCCTGTTCTGACCCATTTGGTGGTCCACAGGCCCTCTCCCCGCTTTACATCTGCTTTGGCTAGTTCCTCTTATCTCTCAGGGAATGCTGGTCATAAATGACTTTGTGCGGGCTTGCCCCAGCAACATGGCTTTTACTCTGTAAAGAGCAATTAAATATCCCTACAGGTATTTTGGTATACTTGTCATGCCACATTTTGTCTTCATCTACATGTAGTTTGTCACCACTATATCCCTAAAGCAATCCAAAATTTAACTTGTCTTTGTGCTGAAAGAAATGTGTGAAATTGAACTTGAAGGGATAGGTACCATTAACGGTCCGCTCTCAAAGATCTACTCAGTCCTTAGACAGACTCCTGTTAAAGTCAGTGGGAGCTAGAAAGAGTGAAAGCCAAGTATGGGCTGCTGGATCTGGTCTAAAGGAATTAGATGTTTTATTTTCTGTCTCTTCTGCCTGCAAATGGAGAAGAGAAAACACTTCTTGTGAATTTTAAAACCCTTTCTGCTGTCGTCAAGTTTCATTCTGAAGTAGTAGGACAGAATTGTACATTGTCTCACTGGAAGAACTTCCCAAGTTGTCTGCTCCATCCACTGGCAGTAGTGCATGATTGCCTAATAAGCAAAGTCCTTTAGGGTTTTTTGCCTAGTCTTCCAAGCCCCTCTGCGACCATCTCCTCAAAGTCTACCTCTGGGAAATAAATCTGTTGTCTTATCAACTTTTCTCACCCTTCAAAAAATTTAAACTACACATTTAGCTATTTTCTTTTCTTTTGCGTTTCTATACCATCACATCAACACTTTGGTTAACTCCATCTGTGTGCAGAAGTTTCATAATTCAGTAGCTGCCTCAAGATTAAAAAAAAGTAAAGCCAGTGAAAGCCAAACAGGAATCTTAACTTTAAAGGTTGATTTAAAGGCAGAAAAGCCAACGTGAATTTTTTGTTGTTGTTGTTTTTCTTAATTTTTTTTGCTAAGCCACTAAGTGCAATTCCTGGTCTGTGCTTCCCTTTCTGTCACTTCTCCATAATTCTTTGCATTTCAGTTGGGCTGCTGTGTCTCTGCTGCTTCCTCTTTTCCTTCATTCCTATATTTCATTATTTGCACTTCTTCCTCTTCAAGTGCTTTTACAACACTGCGAGGAGGATGTGGAAACCCAGTTACAATATGACACACAAATTGCAGAGTCACAATTGCTGGTATTTGGTTTCACCTCCTGGAGTGTGGAGATGAAGGGTGGGGCAACTGAGTGCAGAGAAAGAGACCTTTAAATAGGGGAGTTTGATTGTACAAAACTAGAGGTTCTGGAGCAGGAGTTCACAGTGACAGATCTTAATGTATTTGTGTCGTGTGACAGTGAAGAAGACATTAGAGCTGGTCTTCAGCTGGCATAAATTATCATAGCTTCATTGGAGCGATGAGAATTTACAAGGTGCTGAGAATCCGCCCTATTATATTAAAGCTGCATACACACAGTAAAGGCTAAACTAACTACTGTAAGTATCTGATATGTTTGGTCCTGCTCAGTTTGCCATGCAGCTTTGAGAACCTTCCAGTGCTGTATACAACTACAGTAATGAACAGTGTCACTTTCTAGGTCTTTCAGTGACCCTCTGCCTCAGCATTAAGTGGTTCCTTAGTCAGAGTTTGCTGCAGAACTTGAGCATTGCTATTCTCTTTTCAGATAAGCATACAGATCCAGGCCTCATGTTTGTGAAGCAAAACCTTTAAGAGTGCAATGAGTGTGTAGATGTAGTCTTCCTGAGATTACAGGCAGCCAGAAATGCTTGCTATGAGAGATGTGGACTTCCCCCATCCACTTCAGAAAACCGTTTTCAGAGCTGCTGTAAGCAGATTTTTTTGGAGGCCTGCTGAAGCCTTTCAGCTGGGCAGCTTGGATATGAAGCCTGAGAACCCATGTTGGACTTGATTCAAATTTCCATTCCATGACTCAGAGAGAGGAAGGGGGCAGCTAAGGAGACATATCAGTGTAGGGTGAGAGGAAATAGGTAGCATGTCCAGACTGCTGTGTGTTTGTGGGAGCAGTTAGAGGAACAGTAGACAGAGGTTTCCTGTTAAACCCGACAAGAGGGAAGCTGTGATATGCCTTGGCTATGGCTGCAATAGAAGGGACATCCTGATCCCCTAGGGAACTTAAGTTCCATGGTGTTCTCAGAGTGGGATGTTCAAAAGCACGTAAGTTGATTGAGAAGACTAATCACCACTGAAAGTCAATGCTGGTTTTAAAAATTTTACCCTCAGCTACCACAAAGCGGCTTGTCTTCCATGCTGTCCCGCAAGAGAGTGTAATCAGAGGAGAGTTTCTGCAGCTGCAAAATTGGAAACAAAGTCTAAAAAAACTGTGGGTGCAGTGGCATATCATGGGTCTTTGGTGCTCGGGGGCCAGTCCTTGTGCTAGTGTTCCCCCCATCCTTCTTGCCAGGCTGCTCCTGTGCGGGTGGGTGGGAGGGCACGATCCAGGGAACACTACTGGGGGGCAGACACAGCCGGGGAGAAGCATGCTGTTAGTGGGAGAAGGAGACACACAGCTGGGGGGGGAGGCTTGCTGCTTGACATGGGGAATGGATGGGAGGCGCATTGCTTAAAGGGAAGCATACATGGCTAAGAGTGGTGCACTACTTTGGAGTGGGAGAAGATGACTGGGGAAGGTGCTGCTGGGGGTGCAGAATAGATGGCCAGGTGCATCATGCTGCTAGGCAGGGAGCAGACAGCTGGGTGGAATGGCCACAGATGATGCGCTGCTGAGCAGAGGGGAACAGAGGTACGGGGGCGTGCTTCTTGACAGAGTGGAAAAATGGGGAGGTTGTGTTGCTTGAGGGGAGACGTGGCGGGGGCAGGGGTCGTCTGAGGAGCACACAGCTGCCAGGGACTGGCAACTAATCTGGGCTTGTCTTTCAGGCCTGTTCTCTCCCATCCCATCTCATCCTGTCCCGTCCCATCAGTCCAAGCCCGTACTTGCTCCTGGCAGTGGTAAGCTGGGCCCCCATCTCCATGCAGGTCTGGCCAACCCCACCCCACTCTACCCATGTTTGACAACTTGTGTGTTGGTTAGCTGTTGATTTGCAGCTTCACTTCTCCCACATCATCTGATAGGACACTGAAGGGCCCAGCCCATACCATCCGCTCCCTCCTAGGTGGGCATCCAGGGGCCATGATCCCCTACCCCCTTAGTACATCACTGTCTGAGTGTTGACTCTGAAACTGAAAGAGAGCAATACATTATAATAACAGAGAGTTCTGTAGCACCATAAACACTAACAAATTTCTTCGGGCATAAGCTTTTGTGATGTTGGATGCGTCTGATGAAGTGGGTAGGAGCCCACAAAAGCGTATATCTGAAGAAATTTGTTAGTCTTTGAGGTTCCATAGGACTCTCATTTTTGCTGTATACCAACTAATATGGTTTTCCCTCTGGAATTCATCTAATGTGCACATCCCACAGGCCCAAGATGCCTTCCACTCCTCCCCTGGGGCTGAAAACACCAACCAACCAATCACAGCTCAACTAACAAACCCTCTAGCTACCCCCACCTCAACAACGTCTCTGCATAGGTCTGTATTTAACAGAGGCACATGTAGTGCTTTGTACTCTCTGTGTAGCTACATGCAGCAGAGAAAGCCTTTCCTGGAGGCTTTCCCTGTGGCTTCACCACTGCTGGAGTCTTTTCCTACTGCCTCCCCCTGCCAGAGACTTTAATTGCTCTAGGGAAAGGCTCTTGACAGCAGGGAGGTAGCAGGAAACTAGACTGCTTAAACATAGCTGTTAGATATGGAAGGCACTGCTTGGGCGCTTAGAGAGTTGTTTAGTGTCTACACCCTTGGGGTTAAGATGTAGTATATTCTGCTTTCTGTATCACCTGTATCTCGCCATCTACTTTGATCTTTATACTTGTGCTAGCTGGGTGTGCTGTGTCTGTACCCTACATGCTGCTGTAAAGTAGACATAGCATATAATGCAGTTCTGTATTGTCAGTCCAAAAATCTGCAGTACATTAAAAACAGGCATCAAATAAATTGAAGTTAACACTGAGTAAATAACACAAAGGCTACTGCTCTGATTGTATTACTCATTTTCATATTCAGTTCATTAGACAGCCTCCTTTTCTGAATGTGGAATGGAGCTGCTGCAGCCTGCAGAAGATTTAGTTTGTGGTAGAACCCAGGGTTGCTCATCTCAGAATACAGTTTAGCTCTCTAGGGGCAAACTGTTGCTTAGGATAGGCAAAAATGATGTATGAGAAGCTCCCAGAGGGCATGTGCACATGCGTGTACGCAAACACACACACAAAACAGGGGCATGGCCACAATTGTCAAAAGTAAGTGGTTATTTCTGATGTCCTTTTTTGGATGCTGAACTTGAAATACCTTAACAGGGCCTAATTTTCAGAGGATGAATGCTATGCATTTTCTGAAAAGCAGGACATTGAAAACTGTCTCAGGGTGGGTACCAAAAGATGGAGACACCTAAAATCATTAATCACTTTTAAAAGTCTGGTTTTAGAAGTAGGTGGGCAACTAAAAAGCAATTTAGTAGGCTTGTCCAAAGGAGTAGAAGCTGAGCTATACAAATTCAAACTGAAATAAAGTGCAAATTTTGAACAGTGATGGTAATTAACCACTGGAATAACTTATCTAGGGCAGTAGTAGATTTTCTATCACTTGAATTCTCTAAATCAAGACTAAATGGCTTTTTAAAAGATCCTACAGCTCAACCAGAAATTGTGGTCTTGATCCAAAACTTATTTGGTGTAATTCTATGGTATCTATTAGGGAAGAGGACAGACAAAATCATAATTGGTCCCACCTGGCCTTAAAATCTAAATATGAAATGGTATTTATGAACGCCAAATAATCAATTAAGTTCTTTATGGGGGATTTCTTGTAGGTATTTGTTTAGTGCTGCCAGCAGAGAGTTGTCTTTGGTGCTTTAATTAACTTCACTTGTGAAGAGAGAAAAAATCACTATAATTTAAGAAGTTGGCACTGTGATAATAATGATTCTTTTGTTAATTATTGTATAAAGTAAAGCATTTATGGGTCCAGGTTTCCATTCTTTGTTTAGGTGTATAGCCTGGGGGTGCTGGAATGGAGCCAAAATAGGCATTATGCTGACCCCTTCACAGTGAGTGGTGGGAGTTGGGAAATATTGGCCATCAACACCATTCCCCCTGACCTGCCAATGGGAGCCAGACACTGCCAGGGAAGGAGGAACTACCAGATTCCCCTCAGTATCTCCCTCCTTAACTGCTGGGATTATCCCCTTTCATCATCAGCCTCATTAAGTTTCCCCAGCTGTTGATACTGGTGGTTGCCATTTCTGTGTTTCTTTAAATTGATTGTGAGTCACTGGGAGTTACAGGAGTTCTGGCAATTGTTGCTGAAACAGCTGTTGTCTTAAACTCACAAATTCTGGGTTTGTTTTAGTGCTGTAGTCTGAGGTATCTCAGACCTGAGGAAAGCCCACAATATACATTTGTTTAGAACTGCTGTGTGCAGTACAGAATAGAAAATTACTTCAGAGACTTTCTTCTCCAGTCCCAATAAATCACGGCTGGAATCTGACTGTGTCCCAGGAAAGGAAAAAATATATGTTTTTCCTAGGATGAGGATAAGGAAGTTGGAGACACGCAAAAGGGGATAGGAGAACAAGATAAAAAGAGAGCTTTAAAATAAATGTAAACTAAGTGAGAAGTTTCCAAATTTGTCCTAACCTCTGAGCCTTTTGATGTTGTCTAATCATTGTTTAGAACACTGTTATGTTAGCAACAGATTTTCTGCACTATCCAGGGCGAAAGGAATCACTTTGTAAAAAGACATATCAGTAGTCAAGGAATATCTCTATCTGTGAAGTCTAAAAAATGGATACAAGATTTCAATGTGTCTTATGTGTCCTACCCAAAACTCTAGATTTAAGATCTCTCTTCATTACAACTGTAGTGGTGATTTGGTAAAAACCAGATCCAAATTCTCCTATTGGCTCTAAAATTTGAGAAAAAGAAGCATCAGAAAGTCAGACAAACTCTTCTAACAAGGTGCCTTGGCAAGATTCTTGTCTATTTCAATCTTTGAGTTGGTCTGGAGAGCAGAACACACAGGCATCAGGGAGGAGTGATGACCTATGTAGATGACTCCTACAGACCAAAACACGGCCTTAGATTTCATTTAGGCCTACCAGCCTTTAAGACTGCTGAGGAACCATCAACGGGCTCTTAACATACAGTACAACGTATCATCATGACAGCTGAAGAATTCCTGGTAATGGTTCTAAAGTCTGTGCTGGTATTCTGCCAACAGGAGAGAAAAAGAAGTCTGCTTAGTAATGAGATTATATCACTTCAAATATGCAGAATGCCATTTAAACAGATCAGTTGCATTTAAGTGTTGATGTAAATCTACACAATTCCATAGAAGTTGTTAAAGATATATAAATTGTTTATCAGTTTCAAGCATTGAAAACATTTACATTATTTTTGCAGGGTAGTTAATAACATTGTTAATTAATATAACTTTTTACACCTAAATCATAGTAGTCTTATCAATGATTATGTATCCAGAATGTACAGTGATTTTACAGAGGGCTTAAATTCTATATACTATCAATACTGTTGTCTTATTTTACTGGCTGCATTCTTGGATTCTCCACCTCATCATGTTCTTTTTTGGCCAGGAGTCTCTCCAGTGTAGGGTATTCTCAGAACTCGGAAGTGAGCTCCTTCAGGTAGAACTTACAATGCGTCATTTATGAACCCTCCTCCTGATACACACACCTGTTTCCCCAGCTTAGTAGTCTTCTCTGGGGACCACTGTTAATTTCTTACCTCAGTAAACCTCTCGTCTTCTCCAAATAGTGGCTCTGCACTAGTCAGCCACTTATCACAATACTAAATGCTCTCTTTGTGACTGCAAAACTCTCTTTTTCAAGTTCTTCGAGGAAGGATCTGACAGAGAATGGATGCTTCCCCTATCAGGAGAGGTCACAATTAGAATTAGGTGTGGTCTGCAATAAAGTTAAGTCAACCCAATTATGTTGTTCACGGATGTGAAAAATCCACCCCTCGGAGCAGTTTAGTTATTGACCTAATACCTGAAGGCAGTACTAGGGTCAATGGAAGAGTTCCCTATGTCAACCTAGCTAGCACCTCTTGGATAGGTGGATTACCTGTACAGGAGAGTCCCTCCTATCAGCATAGATAGGGTGTCCACTGAAGTGCTACAGCTCTGCTGCTGTAGCATTTCACGTTTAGACAAGCCTTTAGATTATGATGTGTATCAGAGTCTGCGTCTCTGGAAAACTGATGCAATAGAAGCCAGGAAGTTCTGTATCTATAAATTCATTGCAGAATGCAGCTTCACATCAACATACATCCTTAACCATATGTGTACACATAGATCCACCTATATCTGCCATGAACATTTTCATATCTGACTATGATTTTATATCATTTTATTATATACTTGACTTCAATTGTTTAAAAATTTCTGCTGCGTACCCTTACATTGCTTTCTTATTCTTTAATGTGTCAATAAAATAAATTCATCTAGAAGTACAGGAGGCAAAGAACTGAATGTATGCAACACTGTCTACCTGGAGAGGTCACTGGTAGTAACAATCAAACCTGGAGGTTCCCATACTGAGAGTGTGAGCCTTTGCTACCTGTTTTAGAAATCTCACCTTGAAGGGTCCCTAGAACATGCAGTATGCTAAATTATCTGTTCAATCTTCTGTTAAGCTGAATTTGAGTACCTTTCCTGGAGCTGAAGAAGAGCTCTGTGTTGATCGAAAGTGTGGCTGTCTCGCCAACAGAAGGTGGTCCAGTAAAAGATATTACCTCAATCACCTTGTCTTTTAGCCCTAGTCTACACTATTCTCACTTTTTGTCGGCAGTTGACAGGAGGCATGCAAGGTACGTGTAAGATATCTTATGTATCTCCCGTCACCTTGCTAATGCCCACTTAGCTTCCTGTACATGCAGCACTAAGGCAACCAGAAATGCTGTCCAATCAACTTAGTGCTACTCCAGTTATGGGGCTAGTGTTACAGCATTGAGCTGTAACTCAGCTGAGTGTGTTTTGACAGACAGTTCAATCAAACCTGGAAGAGCATGTTAACGGTGAATTTCCCACCTTCAGTATAGACCTACTCTTAGAAATTTCAAGTCTGTAGTGTTAACATATATAATTGGTACCTGATATATATCTCTATCTGAAGCTTTTCTCTCTTCCATATTGCATAGTTTTACTGCTTCAGATGAACACCAAACTGGCTTCCAGGGGTGTGCACAAGGTGGGGGAGTGGGGCAAGCCACACCATAATCATTAGGGGCACAGAGATGGGCCAGATAAAATGTTTGGATTCAAACACCCTTATAGTTTTGAGCCAGAGGAGAACTTTGCAGATCAGGTCTGTCCAACTGGTTATAAAGCCCTCTAGCTATTTAGGCCCTGATTCAGCAAGGCATGTCATATGCAGAAAGTTAAATGCATGTGTTTAAGAGATTTAAATAGGAATACTTACATGTCTAAACACCATTTTGAATTGGGACCTTAGGTCTGATCATTGCTTCTGTGTACAAAATAGGTTCCCCTTTCACCCCACAAACATTTTTGTTGGAGCTTACCAGATCACCTATCTTGCTGCAGCAGCATTCTGTAGAACATTCTTTTCTTGGGGTGGTGGGGATTTCTTGGATAAATGACAAGTAACTGGATGCTAATAGAAGTCTCTGCATAAACCACTACAGCTATGAAGGAATAGAGGCCCTTTGGTGGCTGTACAAAAAAAGTGTCTTTTTTTGTATGTCCACTTAATTTGCATTCCTGCACATTGACTTGCATGATGTAATTACAGTTCCATAAGAAAATGCCAATCTGTTTGCATGATATAATAAAGTGAAGGGCAACTTTATTCTTCCATTAAGGGAATTTGAAATTAGGGGTTTGCGTGTCAGCTCTCATGCTGATGTGCTTCTTTGAACTCTAACTCAGGTTTTGCTTTTGCAGTGGAAGGAAATGGCAGCATTAGATCACTGGTGGGTGGAGCTGACCATGCTGGTTGTCCTGTGGGAGATAGCTTATCTGAAGGAGCCTGTGTTTCTGGAATCATGTATATTTGATTAAAAGCCAAAACAGGGGTAGGGAACAAATTGATTCCAAAAGCTGATTGGCTAGGACACTTGAGTAGAGGGAGTGGTTGAATTTACTTCAGAAGAATGGATCAGGACTCATCCTTATCCCACCTGCCAGTTTGCTGCAGTTGCAGAGGGCCTCAAAGCACTGGTGGATTTAGTGTCAACTATTTTTTCTTTCCTTTTAAAATCCATCTCAGGCCTGGATTCTGAGCAGCTGCCAATTATTATTAAGTACCTGTAGTTTTTCAGTCTTTTCTTTCCCATATTGGAATTTGTGGTACAGTAAAAGATTCACAAACAGGTAGTTGTGAAGGGAAGTTGGCCTGGTCTGTCCGTAAGTTCACTCATTTGTTTCAGGGTCAGCTTGTATTGGTTTTTATTGTTCCTTCTGTTCCTTGGAACATTGAATTCTGGATTAGTTTAACAGAATGAGTCCTTTACTGATGGAAGTGCTACACTGGAATTTATTCAGTTCATTTTCTGGCGAGGCTGTTGCTTTTATGGAGTCTTGTGGGCTTTTTTTAAAAGAACAGTTTTTATTGATGTGAATGATTTTGTTTTTCTAAGGTCCAGGTTTTTAGCCATGGACTCTAATTTTTTATTATTTCACATATGTAAGAATCATATGCATATTTACCAATGGATATTTTCCCATTTAACTGCAAATGTAAAATTAAGTGTGCAAAATCATGGGCCACTTTTTAAACAATTGGTCTCATCTCATTTTTTCTGGAGTTGTGCAATCAGTTTGGATAAGTCCAGCCATCATTTACTTCTACCCTGACCTATTTAAAGACATTTCACAGCCTCATGAAGAAAGTTGAAAATGGCATGAGAGGGTGAGGCTTAATAATAAAAAAGTCAATTGAACTAGAGAACAAACTTTATTCATTATTTTACAGGCCAGCCATGAATTTTGTATCTTTGACAATCAGTCAGTGAAGAAACAACTTGCCTGTATATCTTGTGTTTCTGTGAACTGTTCCCTCCCTTTGGACTCTGCAAGGGGGGAGGATCCCAGAGCTCAAATTTCTACACTGTCAGAATGTCTACATTGCAGTTAAATAGCTGCTTAACCTGAGACCCATGAGCATGAGTCAGCTGACAAAATGTTCCCTCTAATTTTTTGTAGGCTTTGTGTGCAAAAAAATTTCTTTGTGTGTGCTAATATTAGAACTGTTGATTTTTTTTTTTTTTTGTGCATGCTTAAATTTTGTTGCGTGTGTGGGTTTCACGACCTGTGTGTGTTTGCGCAAACACACAGCTTAGAGGAAAGAGTGGCCAGATGCAAGTTTTTAATTGCAGTGTAGACATGCTTGTAAGCACCAGTTCTCCACAGCTGTGTCATGACACGAAAGCGTGTCATGTAGAGCAGGGAGATGTGTCCCCAAAAATTGGCACGTCACCAGTCCGCTCCTAGATGGAACAGCACTGCCACCAGCTTGCCTTGTCTTGCTTTCAGGCTGAACAAGGCAGGGCAAGCCAGCTGTGGCAGTGCAGTCTGGAAGCTCCCATGCAGGGCCGTCCCTCGGTAGGAGCAGGGCCTGGGGCCAGTTGGCCTGCCCCCCTGCACTGGGAGGAAGGGGATGAGCCATCCCAAAGCCTGGGCCCCATGATCCCAGCCCTCCCTGGGCTCCACTCTCCTGTCCTGCCTCTGATCTGGCCCTCCCTCCCCCAGGGTGGAAGAGCCAGCCCAGGGGTGGGGTGGGAGAGTGGAAGCCAGCTTCTGGGCCAGCAGTTCCAAAGGCAGTGGGGTGGGGGAACAGCGCAGCATGCGGTCAGGGGCAATCGCCCCTCTCAGCCCTGCCCAGGACAGCTCAGCTGCTGTGCTCTGTGAGTGTCCAGAGCGTTGCAATCTCTGAGCCCTAGTGCCACCATAGTCCGGAGGCTGCATGAGTCTCTGCAGCTAAGGGTGGCTCCCAGTCCTGGTGCCTGCCGGTGCTCCCGCCCTGCCAGTGCTCCTGAGGCTGCAACGGATTGGAGCTAAAATGTGGGGGATGGGGGCTTGGTATATCGCCCTGAAAAGGTAGGGAACCCCTGCTCTTACATGCCACAAGATGAAGGTTCATGGGATCTTCAAATTGTTTAAGGAAGTTTGGAGTTTAATTCCTTTTTAAATCAGTGTGACTAAAGTCCCTAACTTTCCTCCATGCTTCTGAATTTCTCAGTAGGCATCTATCTGCATCATTGGGCACTTAGATACCATTGTAAGTCTGGCCCTGCAGTCATAAACTCTGGAAAATTCAGCTGAAGGGAATAAGGGTAGATTTTGCAAAAGCACTTAAGTGATTTAGGATGCTTAGTCCCATTTTCAAAATAATTTAAATGCTTAGGGCCATATTTTCAAATCTACTTAGAAACCTAATGATGCAGCTAGCTACCTAATTCCCATTGAATAATTCCCATATAACTTCCTTAAACAGTTTTGTAAACATGACCGTTTGACTTTCAATGGGCCTTACACTCCCGAAGTTCCAAGTCACATAAGGGTTCTTGTAGATTTTGCCTTTTGTCTTTAAGACAGAGTCAAGCCATTCTAAAAACTTATGCAGAAACATACTGGCTAAAGACAATACATAAAAAGGTGGCTCCTTCTCCCAGCAAAAAAAAAAAAAAAAGTAGCTTTCTTTATACATGGCTTGCACAAAGGGACTTCAGAGCTTAACCAGAAATTATAATTTTGTGTGTGGTAAAACAGACATATACGGGATTGAGAGACAGTCATAGTGTGTAAATAGTAGGTTTTACTGCTTTACCAGAAGTCGGTTAAGTTTTTTGACAAATATCTCGTTGATCTCTCCTGACTATGTTTCAGCAAAGGCTTTTCATTGCTCGGTAAGAACTCTTTTGCCTCAGATTTCCACCTATTAAATTACACAGAACCTCATGAACACTGAGTTAAGATTTCTGAGTTATTTGGTTACAAGGAGCAGCTTGCACAATAAAGATGCTTAGAATGGAGGCCCCGTGTCTATAGTTTCATGGCTTGTGACTTTGGAGGGGAAAGAGGATGAAAGAAGAAAATAGAGGAGGAGCATATAGGGTATGTTCCCTTCCTGTGACAATCCTGAACACCCGTTACTGAACTGCCAAATCCTCTGTCAGACAATGAGAGCTCTGTTTCCCACGCAGTCCACTGTGATCGCTCCCCCTTCTTCCCAACTGTAAAATTTTCATTCATGATAAAATCTCTAACTTCTCACTGCATGTTGCCCAGCTCGTTCCAGGGGAGGGTGAGCAAATCCTCTCTCCTCAAGTGGCCCAACGTGACCAGAAATTCTTCTTAGCTGCCGAACTCTTTCCGCTGAAACAGGAGAGCAAGCATAAAACACATTGCCAGCAGACTCCTGTATAGTTATCAGTACCCAGTTCCTCAATGGTATTTAGATGCCTAATTCTCAATATCTTTGAGGAACTGGGCTCAGATCTTTTTCTCAAGGAGCACAAGATAACCCAACAGCTCCACCAGCCAGACCTCCACCATGATACAGTCTATGTGTAGCAAAGCCCTGATTTCTTTACTGGGTGACCAGACAGCAAGTGTAAAACAAATTGGGAGGGATAATAGGTACCCTATGTAAGACAAAACCCTGAATATCAGGATTATCTCTATAAAATCAGGACATTTGGTCATCCTACTTCCAAACCAACAAGAATCCTGAATAGCCCCTCTGCACACATATTTGAAGAGATATAAATCTCCCTATCTTACTTTAGTACTTGTTATACTGTAGTTAACATATTGCTCTTATCAAGCCCCTGAGCGCTGTGTTAGCAAGCTGAGGCCTGTAACTTCTGCTTCTAGTTTCCTAGACCTCTGCAGCATTCTGGTGCGGCAGACTGGAAATCTTGCAGTAACATCATTTTGATTTAAAAATGGAGGTTTTATTGAAACGTGAGAAATAAAAGCATAATCAGTAAATTAGCCTTGCTTGTATATTTTGATGTTCAATGCAGTTTGCTCTTTATCCTTTTATTTCCAGTTTCCAGTGTGCTGCAGATTGACATTATATGTCTGTATTGTGAAAATAGTCAGGGGTAGAAAGATGAATGGTTCAGAGACAGAGGGGCTTTAGATGCCTGAGGAACCAGAGGAGGAAGTTGAGGGTTGTGGGAGAAATACATATATGGTTCTCTTAATATCACAATCTCTTAAAATGTGGAGGATCCACTTTCACCTTTCAGTTGCCTTTTCTGCAACTGTCTTCTGGCATTTAACGCATCGTTCTTGGGGAAACTGGTAGCTCTGTCACATTGATGCAATATATGCATTCATCACAGTCAAAGTGAATTCTGATTTAAACTCCTATGTTTTGGAGCCTGATTCACTATCATATTATTCACATATTTTGCTGGTGTAATTCTGTTGGGTTCAATGGCATTACATCAGTATAAAATGAAGTATCTCAGTGGTAAAACAGGCCTCACCTGTCTAGAAGCCTAAAAGGCGCTCTCTAACCAAATTCAAGAATATTAATTAAAAGATTAATGGGTTGATTGGATTAGAAAAGATAGGTCTTCATAACAATACATCCTATAGTGTGCATAGGTTAGGTTATCTACACAATACTTGGCAATACATATTTTGTTTTCTGGAAAACACAAAGTATCAAGTATTTATTTCCGCATCAGTAAATCTGAAATACAAATTCTGCTTCCTGGCATACTTGTCACATCATCTGAGCACTGGAAATGGATTAATTTATACCGCTGTGGAAAGAAAGAAAATCACACAAGTCTTATCTTCCAAAAGAAACAAAAACTGTTGATATTTACTCCAAATATAAATCTTTAGACAAAACTTTAAAAACTGCAAAAGTTATTATTAATACCATTCATTCATCACAATTACAAAAATCTACTTTAATATATTTAAACTCATTTCCTTTTCCTCTTCCCATCATGTTGAACACTCTCTCATTTCCACTGGTTTTATTTCCCATTCCCTGTTTGAATGCCTCTAGTTTCCTGTTTGAATACATTGACATTCCTTATCGCCATGGCTGTTTTCAATAATTAAAGTACAATTCTACTCTGAAAAGTAACTCTGTAAAAATGTGCTGTTTACTTCTGCAGATATTTGTTTTCCCAATGGTCAAACCTGTAAACTACCTCTGAGATCTTAGAGTTAAGCTGGGTTCTTTCTTCCTTTCACATCCTCCCCAGTAATAAAAATTCTGAAAGTCAGATTAGGCCATCAGTAACACCTGTGAAACTCTGTGATGAGAAATGTGGTTGCATAAGTGGAGCTGTTTGGAATTATCCCTTGTCCTTGTTGACTTTTTTAGCTAACACTGTAGCTAAACCAAAGCAGTGGGGCACTGCAAAGGTGACATACTAGAAGCATTGCATTGGTTTATCTTGTTATTTGTTCCAGGGCAGTTTCCCTCAAGTTGCCACAATCATGTTTTATGTTAGTACAACATGCCTGCACTGGGTGTATGCACCAGTGGAGCTTCTAGTATGTCACCTTTGCATATATATAGATAGATACATAGATAGATAGCTATAGCTATAGCTTTAGATATATAGATATATCTATCTACCTATAAAATTGTGTTGATGCTGTACAAGAAGGAGTAGAACCCAGTGCACTCTCTCTCTCTTCACTGTGAGCACTTCTACGTGGTATATAGTGTCTAACAAGTGGAGAGTAAATTCTAATGTGTACCAGTATGTATGGGCATTAATTGGTCTTTTATGCACTAACTAGCCTGCGGTGGCACACTAAAAATCCCCTGGTGCATGTTAATATAGTCCCATTTCAAACAATACTATGTTAATACACACTAGGGAACTTGTCCCTCCACCAGCAAGGTCCTCATAAGCTAGTTAGAGCATGATACACTGGTGTGCACTAGAATTTACACCCCTGTAGTGTAGATTAATGTGCAATGTAAACAAGCCCTCGCTTAACCCTTCAGGGCTCACAGAAGTGAAAAAAGCAACAAAACCTCATTTTTGTCACTAAAGTAAATGGAGATGATTGAAGACCAGGAGCAGCTCTCTAGAGTGAAAAGGCAGCATGTTTACAAAAATCATTCTTCAAAGGAGAACTGCATTTTAGAGGCCTAATCCAACAGTTCTCTTAAAGGCAAAGGCAGAGACTTGTAAAGCAGCTCAGAAAGTTACATGTCCATCTCCTCTTGACCATCAATGACTTTTAATCAAAACTCCTGTTGGCTTCAGTGGGAATTTTATCTGCACCATACCTGCAGAAATCAATCTTATCAAGGAAGGAAGAATCCAGAGAAGTGTTGAGATTTCACAAAACATAAAACTTACAGAATTCTTTGGAGAAACATTTTTCAAAGGGAAATTACAGTGTATGTACATGAGGCATCTCCTTTTAGCTATCAGTCTGCTGTTCCTCCTTTCTATTGTGTCTTTTTTGTGCTATGTCTCTGGTGATAGTTCTGCCTCTCTTAAACACGCAATGTCTTTTGTAGCAATAATATCATCTTCTTTGACTTTTACTGCTAGCAACACAACAATCCAGTGTTCTGTTTGCCTTCTTTATTGCAGCTACATATGGGGCTGAAGGCTTTAAAGATTTTCACGCAATAATTCCCAAATCTTTTTCCCGTAAGTATACAGTGTGCTGTCAATTCACTGAAGAGCATGTCCATCTAGTACTTTTATTTTTTCTGTCACCTTAGTGCTCAGTAATTTACATTTGTCTTCATTTAACTACATATGAGATATACGGATCCTTTTTGTATTCCCCACTTTAAGTTTTTCTCTTAGTAGATACACATGTTTTAAAAGTTACATTTGGCTGATCAGATAATACAGAAATATTTGTACTTTTTTAAAATGAGACTTTGTTCAATAACTCATTTCTATATGCGAGAGAAAAAGGCTGGTGCATGATTGGCTGCAAACAGTTTTGTGACAAGACAGTACATTTCTATTAACCAATAGGATCACGTGCACAAATGAGTATTTCTTGGGTGCCACACAGTTGAAGGGAAACTAGTCATCACTTCTGATTAGCCAGTCATGTAGTAAACAAACATTTTACTTTTTCAGTTCCTGAGAGGTAAGCAGGATTCTTTTCCAGATCTCTGAATTATTCTTATCTTTAGGAGGCAAGCTGGAGAGGAAAAGTGTGCACTCATTCTAGGCTTAGGTTGCATATATAATAGAAATCCTTTATCTCATAAGGATATAGATATAGATATAGATATTGTTTTATAAATATATATTGGGCCAAATTCTACCATCAGTTACATCTGTGCAATCCGGCTGGAATTACTGGACTTCAGTGAGGTTGCTGGATGAAACAGGTGTCAGAGATTGACAAACAGATTTCATATTTATAAACATGTCAAGATCTATTGTCTCATGTTGACCTTGACTTAACATACGTCACTGTTGTATCATCCTTTACTTCTCATGTCAGTATGAAATCATTTTTATTACAATGGAAGGAAATCATGGTTCTAGATTAGTTGAAAAATAGGTATGTGCTTTTTTTATTTTTCTGATTTGGCTGATAAAAAGGAAAAATTGACAGGGGGAATTGTAACAAAAAATTTCAATTTGGTAAAAGGCTGTTTTCAGCCAAAAAATAAAATGAATTTGAAAAAATTTGAGCAACATGCAACATAATACAAGCCCTGTGCAGGGGTAAAGAGTGAATAATGGTATTGTCATAAAGGACTATTTGCCTCTTCCATAGTTGGTTAATTCTGAGGTGTTTCAGGTCTTTTCTTGTGCTCATGTAAGATAAAATCACCAAAGCAGCAGTTATCAAAAATAGTTATCATACACAAAATTTTTACCTGTAGTTTAATCCTATTTGTAAAAGAAAAATATTAATGTGCATAATTCAACTACTAGTATCTTTTTTTACTTATGTTACTTGAATAATTACATATTCACATGCATTAAAACAAGCATCTGAAGAAAAACAGGAAGAAGCAGATTTTTCTAATGCAGTTCTTTTTAGGGTTTATAATACCAGCAGTTCTCTCATCCACTCAGACTGCAGGGAGAGCAAATGATTGTTTTAGGTTTGGGAGAGCTCCATTCGGCCACTAGTCCCTGTGTCCAATCTGAACCATTCTCTTACTCTCCCTTGCTGAGTTGGACCTTTCTTACCACTTTCCTTGGTTCCAGATACCTTCTCCTTTCACCCAGTAGGCTCCAGTCATGCAGTCCCACGTGCACAAGCCCTGCTCCTTTTACATGACTCATAGTTTCAGTCCCAGAGCCCTCAGCCTGTTCCTTCCCACTTTTTGGTTTCTTCATCTGTGCCTGAGTCCTCTTCCTTCCCACTGCCATGCTCTCTTCTTCCATAGTGACAAACTCAATCAATACGTGGAATCAAGATCAATGCAACCCTCAGTCTCTTCCTAGTCTCAGAAGAAGAGATGTCTTTGGTAAGGCTATCACTGGAGAGTGGCAAATGTATTTTTGATTGCAACCATTGTCTTTGATGGGTACTTATTTTCACTATTTGGTGTCAGATAAACCCAAACAATATGGATTCATCATTTCTTTCATTTTAGATCATTTGGATTAATGATTTAGATTTTATAGCTGCAGAAATCACGTTCTATTTTGGTTACTGGTATCCATTGTCCATTATTTCATATGTCTCTGAACTCACCACATTGCACATAAAAATGTCTCCATATCAGTAGCTTCTGTGCTTCAGTATATTGTACATTGTGTTTAGAAGTTTTCTTCTTTGATCTGTTTGTTTCTTTGCCACTATGTTTATTTTGTAACAAAACTGAGTGGCATCCTGTATTGTTTTTTTCAGCCAGTAATATTAAAATAGAGACTCAGAGTGATGAAGAGAATGGGCGTGCCTGTGAAATGAATGGGGAAGAATGTGCGGAGGATTTACGAATGCTTGATGCCTCTGGAGAGAAAATGAATGGCTCACACAATGGCCCAGGCAGCAAAGCTATGTCAGGAGTTGGAGGCATTCGACTTCCTAACGGAAAGCTAAAATGTGATATCTGTGGGATAATTTGCATCGGTCCCAATGTGCTCATGGTTCACAAAAGAAGCCACACTGGTAAGGCCTGGCATAGTTTTTCCTTTAGGGCCAAGAAATGGCCACATAAATAGGAAAAGACTTATTTTATGAGTGTCGTGAGCATGTTCCCTTTTATATGACAATGCACCTTCCTTAGCAATTTTAAACTGTTATTGAGCCATTCCTTTCTGAAATTCACATGAAAGAAGACTCCTTCTGGTATTAATTGACTCCATCCCAGAAAGTCTGAAATTGAAAAGCAACCCAGGGTTGAAGGGTTCAGCACTAACATATGTTGATTGTCATAGAAGATAAACATAACAATGGCACTTATTCCATCACACCACCAACAGTGGTTAAATTATCTCTGTTACATTGATGCCAAACGTATCTCTAAACTAACTTGAGGTGGTTTAGGTTTTTTTCCAAAATGTAGACAAAATTATATGAAAAGTTTCTGGGTTGTTAAATGAATGCTGTTCTTATATTTCCAAAGTTGCAAGAAGATCATGTTATTAATTAGCAGTGTCACAAATTAAGTAAATTATAAGCCTAAAATCTTTTTTTCCATAATTTCTAATAAGATCTGAGGACAGCCAGAACTGATTTCATGGCAAACACTTTAGAAGATAAAAGTTAGTTATAATGATTGTCAGCAAGAATTGACTTTGAAGTAGGTCCACTAAGGCTTGAGAGAGACATAGAAGGAACTTGTTTTTTCCGCAAATGGTAGCTTTCATTATCACACTGCTGTAGATTTTCTGCCTGGGTTCTCTAGTTCTAAAGAGCCTCAAGGAACATAAGAAATAATGATCATAGTACCAAAGAGTAAATTCTAAGGGCATGATCTTGCAACTGACTGTGCCTGGGGACACATTGAATTCAGTTCAGGTTGGCACAGGCTTAGTCACGAGCCTGTACATAGACCATTGCTGGATCAGACTCATGTTTTAGCCTGCCTTGCTGGGTATCAAATGGAAAAATTCTGCCGTGGAGTTTCTAGCTATTGTCTTGATAAATTATGCTGCTTAAAAGATGGGATGTGACAATTGTGCATAAATACTTGAAGAGGGGAGGGGGTTATTTAAGGTGGGTAAGAATGATGTAACCAGTAGCAATAACCTGTGTTTAGATAATGATACTAGTGAAACTAATTAGCCAGTGGAATTGTTTACCAAGAAAATTGTAGAAACAATTTCCCTAGAGTCATTCTGGAGCAGACTAAATAAAGTGATTATGAGTTTAATGTAGAGAATAATAATGTACTAACTGGGGAGGATGCATGAAATGACCCAGAAGAACCTTTCCAAATATAGTGTTTATCTTTTTAAATTCAACTGTCCAAAGTGTAGGACTGTGCTGTAACATAGACTTAGTAGCGATGATCAGAAGTGATCATGGTATTGTTGAGATATGCTGTAATACAGACTTACTTCAAAATTGTAGCCTTCTTTGCTGGAAAAGCAGGTGTTTTGTATCTTTTACTGGAAAAGCAACAAAGAATTATTGAAAGAATGATACTAAAATTAACTTCATAACTGTAATAAAGGGTTTGGTTATTTTTCTTTCATTGAATGTTAAAGTGTAGTTCTTTGAAAGTTGATAAAATATCCACATGAATTCTTCTGAGAGACCCACTTAATCCAACATGTAAGGGTATAAAGAGAGTAGTGTGATTTAAATTGAAATAGAACGTTGTAATTTAAAATGGGATTTGAAGAAAAAAGAACATGCTGTTGTTTATTCAGATATTTATTTAATGAAGGTATAATATGCAAATAGGTTTTTCATCAGTCCAAAGCTTCTGCTTGTGGTATATAGCTGCTTGTATTATAAAGCCAATTCATCATTTGCTAAAAGTCTGATACAATGAACAGCTGGGATGGAGGGGAGATACTTCCATGTTTGCCACCCCCCCCCATACAATCCCTGGGGAAAAGCAACTCAGACCAGTGAATGCAGGCTGGGTGAAATTCCTGACTGTGCAGAGGGTTGGCCGGAGGACTAAAGCTTTGAAACAGAGCTTCAGTGGATCTAAATTGTACCTATGCCTTAAGAAGTCTCTCTGCAAAGTTTTGTGGAGATCACAGCAGAATGGTAACAACAACATATAGTGAGTCAAATTGTATGTGTACCAGTGTGGTTGCACAACTGGATCGTGGAGTAGAGGTACAGTGAAAGGAAGCCCCTTTTCTCTCTAGTGTTCCTGCATAGGAGAGAGACCTAATTTGTCCCTCTGAACTTTCTGAAGAGGAGGGGTAGTAATGGAGGTGATACTTAATGAATACTCCACATGGGGGCATGTCTGGCCAAGATGAAGTTTTGGACACCTCTCTGCCTTTCTCCATATACCTGAGAGTGTTTGGAGAGCTGCACTGAATGAACCATTTGCCACACCTTTCAGAATGGCATAGCAAGGGCTGTCTGAGCAGTGCCAGCTCTCACATCCCTGGAACCATATCTACTAAACAACATACAAGGCAATGCATTGTGAGGCTCAAGACCTCCAAGAACTTCCAGTGGAATGTGGCTCTTCAGCACAACACATCACTGCCTACAGCATTCTTAATTTGACTAAGAGTCTGCAATTAAAGCATACAAAATGTAGAATGGTGCAGAAAATATCCTGTATGCTTTAGTACACTCAGTTGAACTTAGTTTTTTTAGATTTTTAATAAAACTCAAATTTCTAAAGTTGAGATGCTTAATTTTCCTGCTAGCCTGTCAGATAAAGACACTGCTTTGAATCAGGTCTGCTCCTAAACCCTTTTGGGAGTAAATCTCCTGATGAAGTCAGTTGGAGCTCATTTTGTGCAGGGACTGGAGAAGGAGGGTGTTCATGATCAGGCCCAGATATATCCTGAATTAAAGGGACGTCATGGGGAAATAGTAGTAACTGTTTTCCCTTTTAGTTCTACTGTGAAAATTGAAGTGGAAATGGCATACGCCATTAAAAACATTTAACTGAGTATGCTGAAGCCCATTTCAGTCTGTGCCTGATGAGGGAATAAGCCTTGCAAATGAATTACTTTGCTGCTAATTCATGTAAAACCTGCATATACAGTGAAATGCTCTTAAATAAATATTTGATAAATGAATAAAAGCTTAGCACACCGAAACGCCCAAATATAATGACTGCCTGGCCTGATAAAAGGCATAATAACATTTAATGAAAACACCTGCCAAGTGTAGATATGCAGAGTACCACCTGGTATTTTCCACCCTCTCCTATCTTCAAGTAGCTGTAAAATCCCAACTACCTATCAATACTGTCACCAGTTTCTCACTATTGTAGAAGAGGTTTCCATTCATGTCTTTCTGTGCCCCAGTTAGTTACTTGGCTGATGATATTCAGCCAATAGTTACTTTTCATGTTAAAACTTTAGGAAAGCACTTTTAAAATGAAAAACTCATGCTTGCTGATTTTGAGATCTCAGAGCAGGAGCTCATACATAATTTGATCTGTGCTGTGTTGGGATCCCATAGTCCAAATTGCTTGTCCTGTGTTTGAACACTTTCTCTCTGGCTAGGTATCCAAAGCATACACCCATCACCATATCTGATGCTCATTGCTGTTGATCAGTAGGCTCATTTTCCAGTAGGGTGCTAGTTTGCATTAGTGGGCTACACTTTCACCACTTAAGATCCAAATCTAAAATCCTACATAAAGTCACAAATCAAGAGGCCTCTGGCCATCTCAACATAGCCCTCATTTTTCCAGCTCATGACAATATATATGGCTGGATCTTGAAAGGTGCTAATCATTCTCAGTTCTCATTGAAGCCAAAAGGAACTGCAGGTGTTCCACACCTCTCTAGCTCATTCCCATAATATTGTGTGATTGACAAAATGTTTCTGAGAGGATTGTTGCAGGGTCATGCTTTGATGGACCTGTGTAAGGAAGAAGGCCCAGCACCCACCTACACAGTACCTGGGTTTGTGCCAGTGGATAGAGCACTGTTGTTCAGGCTGTTGTCCATAGATCCCTGGGGGTTCACAAATTATGTTTAAGGTTTCCAAAGGGGTCTAGATCTCCATTTGAAATTGTTAGGGATCCACAAATAAAGAAAAGGTTGCAAACCACAGGGGTAGAGAGAGCACTGTCAGTGTGTATAGAGGTGGACCTGCAACACGTAACATTTTTTAGGGATGAAAAACTTGCACAGAAGGAGATAATAAAACCTTTCTTATGGGAGATCATATTCATTTCTACACTGAAAGCTATTTCAGAGCCACTAAAGTTTAAGTGGAATATAAAAAGTACCTCAGCCTTATTGGAGCTCTGAATGAGCTGACTTTTACCCAGGAAGAATAGTGCTGGGCCGAGAAGGAAATCAGAGAACAGTTAAGCTAGATTACTCAAGTAAAAAGAATTTTGCTTTCCAAGAACTGGTGTCTCTTTCTCATGCTTTGTTCTGTGGAAGGGTCCAATGGCCAGTGATGTCCCCATGTGTATCACAGACTGGCTTGACGTTCTTGTTGAAATCTGTTTGGTCTGTTACGTTACACAGTACATGCTTTTGCCACTCCACAGCTGTAGAGTGGGCAACTTGGATGTAGGGAGAAAATATACATGAACTGGCTGTCTTTTAGTGCGGGTGTATTTTCAGTTGTTATAATTTGGTGACTCGAGTATTGGTTCCCTAATACATGGTACCATTGCGAGTTACATAGCATTAGAGAGTATACTGCATTCTCACTTCAAATTCTCCTTCTGCCTGCTTTTCCTGCCCAGTGCAAGGTTTCACCTTCTCATTATGAGAGCAGTAGGTTGGGGACGCTTTTCATTCTTACTCTTCATGCTTCTGCCTGCATGCTTTTATCATCCTCATTTTCTTCTCTTTGCTTCTCTGAGTAAAACTAATTGAAACGAACGACAGAAAAGCGGCTTAGTCAGAATTAACGTGTTTCCTCTGTATTTGTGACTGCTAAGGAGAACCATCTTCTCAGTTACTGTTTCACTCCGCCCTCAGCAATATCTCACATACTAACTGTCACAAAGGTTTAGAGAACACAAGCCAGAGGCAGGCTACAGTAACTGCTCATTTGTTTGCACCACTAATTATAAATACCTTCTTCTCCAAGTGACCATATGGCAAAACTCTGAGGAGAAGCGCCTCAGACTTCAGTGGAGCTACATCATTTTATACAAGCTGAGAATCTGGCCCTTAAAGTTTCTTTGGCCCAGATCCTCCGTGGTATTTAAGTACCTAACTCCCATTGAAATCAATGGCAGTTTAGGTACTTAAATATTTAGAAGGGGATTGTGGGCCATGATGAAGACAGAAACAGCTCTTCTAAAATGTGAGAATAAAGTCTACCTGCAGATTCTTGGTCTAACCCTCCTTTTCACAGAATAGCCTCCCATTAGCATATATTTGAACGTTAAGGGATCTGGCATTGATTACAGAGATCATCAAAACACAGAAGTCTCCATTAGCTATGGTTGTACTGCCCTTTTATCTGTTTGTTCCTGAGCTTTCTAACCATTCAATATTCAGTAGTGAAAATGGGTATAACTTATTTTTGTATGTGCCAAAGGGCCAGCCATGTTAGTCTAGGTCAGTAAAACAAACAAGGAGTCCTGTGACATAAATAAATGTGTTAGTCTTTAAATACCACAGGACCCCTTGTTTATTTTTGTATGCACACCCTCACACAAGCTAGCTGTTTAAGAGTGTGCACGATAATAACAGAGGTTCATATGGATTGGGGGAGCAAGGAAACATTTACTGGCTTAATATTTTTTAATCAAGTGTAGTTCTTTTGCATTGGATAAAATCTTCATTAAAAAAGAAGATAAATTCTGATTATCCCTGAAACATTAGTTGACTTACAATTATTTTAGTTTTAGCTTAGGAGTAATGAATTCAGAAAATTAGTTTCAAAGGCTAGTTTGACTTCAAAGTTAGGGACTATTTCTTATTACAAATGGGAATGATGGAAGGAATTGGGGGAGATGATACAAAGGATTCTCTCTTATGTAAATTGTCCCATCTAATCCAAGCTTTTGGTGTGACCGGAAACACATATCACATTTACCAGAGATTTAAAAAATCTCATACCTCAAACCAAAAGAACACATCACTTTAAAAGGGCAATAACAGAAAGAAAGAACACCAAAGCTCGCTTTACATCTTTGCAATGGCAATCTGACTTGCTCTCTTGATAAAGTTTACCAAATCAGAGAAATGTCTGTGAGGGTGTTGCTTTTGTGATTGGCTTTTTTTCCCCCCTGAAGTGGAGAAAAACAAAGCACATTAATATAACACCTATGTTAATATCCTGTCTAGAGGAGGGTCAGGACTTTTGTATGGAAGGTACAGGGTTTCCTTTACACTGTCTTAACTTCTCATTTTATTTTTCTCTCTCTCCTTCCTGATTTGGCTGGTTAGGGACAGACAGGTAATGGAGAAGAAATTGAAAGGGAAAATACAGGGAAAATGTAAATGAAAAGAAGTTATTATAACTGTTATAATGAAGTGCCTTTCATTTAAATATAAGAATGTAACGCTGAAATGAACTTGTGATCCTGAAATGCATTTTTAATGAGTTTCCTTTTTATTTTGCTGCTTCAGTGGCATATTTTAAAGACCCTTTGAAAAAAGCCACATTAAAAACCCCACCAAATGCCACAACATGCAAAATTGGATATTGGTTTATTCCAAAACTGCTGATCAGGAAGAGTGGCTCTTCAACACAAAATGTTGCAGTCACTTTATTTAAATGAGTTTGAATTTGCATTGTGATGTGCCATTCTGATTTAGGAAAAAAAAATTAGATTTTCAGATCAAATTGACCCAGCCAGTGAAGCGTTAAGAAACTGGCAGGTTTAGTCTGAAAGCCTCATGTTATATCAAACCTGCAGCCGGTGGAAGTCATAGAGCACCAGTGAGAAAACAACTTTCTCACTGAAATCTCTCTCTTGTTACTATGTAAGATTTTTGTTCACATATTTCTCCTTCTTCTTGTAGGGGAACGCCCTTTCCACTGCAGTCAGTGTGGAGCCTCCTTTACTCAGAAGGGCAACCTCCTCCGCCACATAAAGTTGCATTCAGGTGAAAAACCCTTCAAATGTCACTTGTGCAACTATGCTTGCCGACGCCGGGACGCCCTTACGGGTCACCTGAGGACTCACTCTGGTAAGTAACTGCATCTGAGCACTTCAGAAGCTTCTGGACAAAGTTTGCTCACTTCCAGTTCAGGCCAGGAGCTGGGTACATGCTCACTGCCCTCAAGTCTGCAATGGCTGCTTAGGTCAGGATGGAAGTAGTTTCACCTCAGACCTAACCAACTTGTGACTTGAACAAAAAAGTGATTAGCTGCAGAGTTTGAGCAGTGAGGATGCCTAATCAGAAGTTAATAAACTCTGTTTATTTTGGCAATCCCAAATAATCAGCTTTTCTTTACTTCTTGGGACCAAGCCAGTTAGAAGTTCCCGTGTTAGAGTTTGATCTTTCAACTCTTAAGGAGCCATCCCTTGAATGAGACTACTTGCATGAATAAGGGTTGAATGATGTGAGTGAAAAGCACCATAATTAATCAGTCCAAAAGAAGGCTTGAGTAATGTATAGACTTGGTACTGTCTGTCTGTATAGGAGGTCAATTTCACCCACTGGACATTATGTTGTATACTGCATTTTACTGTTAAAGGTCTGAGATGGGGCTTGATTTCAGTTAAATAAAAAGACTCTAGTAGATGATTGCAGTATTTTCTAGCAAGAGTAATATGGAGCCCTGGAAAAATGTTTCCTAAAATACTCAGAGTTTTGCTTATATTTGCCTTTTCATTTAACAAGGCTTCTCAATGCTTTAAAAGGTCACAGTATCATTCTCCTTCTGAGAAGCAAATCCAAAATGATACCCCCAGCATCATTAGAAGCAGCCAATAGCCACGCCAAATGGGGTGCAATTTCATTAGATTTCACAGATTAAGCTGGTCAGTGTTTGAATAGGAAGCCTCCAAGAAAACTTGTGCTTGGGCTTCAGGAAGTGATAGTGGTTTCTTCTTCCAAGTTAACACTGAGCTAGTCTCACTAGATTGTGGTAGCAGACTCTGGAAGTGCCATTTTTTGTATGAAGTGAAGAACTGATCAGTAAAGATGGCTCTGTTTGTAAGAACAGTACTGTTATTCCCAGGTGTCCACATCAAATTCCCTTTGGATTCTGCCCATATCAGGTCCTAATTCAGGTAGTTAATGTTAAGAAAGTGCTTAAATCCTTTGATTTCAGTGGGACTTCAGCAGCTGATTAAATGATATTCTGCATAAGATTTTCTGGGTTTTTTTTTTGTCTGAACTGATCATATAGGCATTCTGTTTATCTAAAATAGACATTTCAAGGAGGTTCCTCTTAACTTCCCAACAAGTATTGTATTGTGATCTGTGTTATTAAACAGCTGTACCGTTTCACCCCAGATGTGGGTGAAGTGATTGCTACACAATTTGAATACAGTTTTGAGATTCTTTAGGACATGAGACACTATAGAAATATGCAATATTATTACAATTAGTAATTAACATCATTGGGTGCAAATAAGTTGATGGGCTCAGTCCAGTCCACAGCTGACAGAAAGTCAAAGATCAGACTTACATAACCATCCAAAAATACAAATCCTTATCTAAAGGAGCCAGTCTTTTTAGTACAAGTCTGCAAATTATCAGCCAGAAATCTCGTGTGAACAGTCATTGTTTGTAAAATTCCCTGATACTTCCTGCTTCTGGTTATGCTAAGAATACCATGAGCAGAGCCTCTGTCTTGATATTTTAGTGCTTCCACTTCTGGATTTTGCCAGAAGCAGGAAAATGAAAATATTTTTATAAAAATTATTCAGATTTACTTGAACCTTAAAAAATGCTCCTTTTGGACTTGGCCATAAATTTAAGGAAAAGGTTTGAGTTGATGCTCATTGCATCAGAACTGGTTAACCTATGAACAGTTGTCTACACCACAAAAGCAGTCACCACAGTTGGGAGTCTGTGCAGAGAGGTAAATAATTAAAGGACTTTGAGACTGAGTTACATGTTCATCCACAGAGTTCTTTCCTCATCCTCACATCAACACTGAGGTACATGTACAGGCAAAGAATGTAGGAAGACTTGCACTACTGCATCACTTTCTTTGCCAAACATGCAGCTCCTCAGTGCAATAAATTCTCAGGGGCCCAGTCAGTCCAGGATCCTGAAATTGCAAACATTAGGATCCCAGCCTCTCAAAATATTTTTCAACTTGAGAACCTGGATTGTAACATCATCTGTCCTCAAATTTTACAAAACCTTACGTTAGCTCTTACCATATTTGGTGCCTCTGTTGTTCCCTGATTTTTGCTGTAGCTTGCTGCAAGTCAGCAAGACAAAATTCTATTTGATATCATACCTGTCTTATTTAGAACTGTTCCAAAGCAGGGAATAAAACCATTCATGACAAGTGACACACAAAACACGAAGGGGAACTGATATTACTTTAGTTTTGAACATTTAAGGTCAGATTTCATACCTCTGATGTTCAGGAGAACATCAGAGATACAAACATCTTGGCAATGGAGGTTGTTCATAACTCTGAACAAAACAGTATTTTTGTCCTTTCTAAAGTTTACAACTGAAAATTGGCTTCGTACAGCTTCACAGCTTTACTATACAGAAGAAAAATGCTGATTTTAACCATCTTAATTTAAATGAAACAAGTGCAGAAATAGTTTCCTTGCTTTGTCAAATCTTTTAAACTTTCCTTTCTTTTTTTTTTAGTAGTTTACATTTAACACTGTACTGTGCTGTATTTGCTTTTCTTTCTTTTTGTCCTTACTGCTTCCTGATTGCATATTTCCCGTTCCAAATGAGGTGTATAGTTGGCCAGTCAGTTTGTAACTCTGGTGTTTGTAACTCCGAGATTTTACTGTAGTTCTGTTTATGTCAGCTGTGCCAGTTAGCACCAGCTGAGGACTTAGTCTTTGAATGAGAGAACATAACTGAATTTTCATTGTTGTTTTTATAGTCCCTAAACATTCCACTGATTGTTGGATGTAGATGGTCATAGCATGAATTTTTTGTTGTTGTTGTTATTCTGTGACATACTTAATATAACTCATCCACTAAATTGTGTTTCTGCAGTTGGCAAACCCCACAAATGTGGATACTGTGGCCGAAGCTATAAACAGCGCAGCTCTTTAGAAGAACATAAAGAACGGTGCCACAATTACTTGCAAACCATGAGCCTCTCAGGCAGCTTGTATCCAGGTAGGAGTGCAAAGCAGAAAGGGTACTCCTGGAACCAGTACCCTCCTGTCACTCATTAATGCCAAGGGATGAGTCAACTGAGCCAGCAGGGAAGTGTAAATCTCCATTACAATACACAACAGAACAGATTTTTGGATATATATTTCCATTTCCATCTCATAAGATAATCAATTGAAACTATTGCTATACTTGATTAATGTACTGTTTTTTGTTCTCTTTGCTCCAGTCTCAAACAATCAAGCTAAGGTAGGAAGGCCATTTATGACTCACATCTAGAAACAGCACCTTCAAGTAACCAGCTGCAAGACTTGGAACTTCTTTACTCATCAGCTGTTCAGACTAAAGCATCACTACACCAATTCATATGGCTGGAACTTCCCTATTTACAACAGTCAGGGATAGGGCTATTTACAACAGTCATATTGTAAATATCCGTAATATGTATAAAGTCATAATATTTATGTTATGACTATTTACAATTTTAAATTGTAAGTACTCATAATATATAATTAGATTGTAAATATTCCCTATTTATAATAGTCAAGGATGTGAACTCTTGTTAAAAAGCTAATTCCATTGCAAAAAGTGATTTAGGGCTAGATTTACTTTGGAATGCACACCTTTGGTATAAGAGGGGATAAGAAACATACACACATACCCTTATACACCTCTGTAGATGCTCCAAACTTTGGGTTCTAATGCACAACAATGAATAGGTACTCAAAACCATCTACTCCTCCCAGCCCAAGCAGGGGAGAGGAGAGAAGAACCTTAACTTTGTCACACAATGCAGTGGCTTACTCAGAGGAACCAATGTGAAGAAGATAGTAACTTGCTGTTGTAAGGGCCCAGCAGCAAACAACTATGTACATAAAGCAAAGGAAGTAGGGAAGGAATCATGCCTTTCTGCAACGCAATTCCTCTACACCGGCACTCAACCCCCTGCCTAGTTGTATGTGACAGAGCCACAATCTTACTGTTAAAGAATGCAGAGTCTAAAATTGTGCCTAAAATTGAGCAGGCCTTGCAAGTGTGAAACAGAGGTACTAATCAGATGTGTGAGACTGATCACAAGATGTTGTCTGTAGGCATCAGTTCAGGTGGAGAACACAGTATCAAAGTATGGAGGAATTAAAGATTACCATGCATCCGATAAACTACATTTCTTGCATCCTTTCTCATCTTCTAAGTGTATATTATTCAGTTTGGCAAATGACAAAGTGGTAGGTTATCTCTGACCAATTTGCAATGATGCCATATTTTACATTGTATATCTAGACAGCGCTTTATGTGTTTTCACATGTTACAAGATAATGTAAAGTATATGCACATAATGATAACACTGAATGCAGCTGCAATTCTTCTGACAGACAGCATGTTAGACTAGTGCTCCTTCTAATTTTGTTGAGGAGTTGTAGAATGTATAAATAGGAAAACTGAAGCTAATGTACGCAAGGCAGTGATATTTATTCAGTAACGTGGTGATAGGCTTTAGAAACAAATAGTCTGTCTGGGATTATAATGTCCAGTGATTGGCATAATGGTTTGATATGTCTCTTTACAAACCGAAACAGAAAGATGTGCTAGCTTTTCAGTTACTGGCTGAAAATAAAATATTAGTAAAGACAAATATGCAGGTGAAGCTGAGATGTATATCCAGAAACTTTAATAAGAAGTAACTCCCAGATTTATGGGACTGTGCATCTTAAAAACCCTGGCAGAGAAGGCATGGATGTTCACAGAGGTTTAGGTTTGTGCAGCTCAGTATTTAATATTTGAACCAGATTGAAAGTGGTCAAATTCATAAGAGGTTTTTAATTACATTTCTTACTTGCATATAGAAAGAGTATCATACAGATCCCTGTTACCTCAGCCATGACTTTGATTTTAGAAACCAGGGGTAAAATGGAAGTGAATAGCTTATATCCTAAATATTGTATTTTGCCAAGGATTGAATTTTTTAGCAAAAAATGGTATTATTTCTCAGCTAATAAACCAATTTTTCATATTAAAAAATTGCATCAAAAGTGATCCTCATATTTTGACCTACAAACAGAGCATCCTAGCTCATCACAAACACTGACTTCAGATGTAGTTTTACTAGTCTAAAAATGCTTCATCTATAAAGAGGTATATATGCAACAAAGCAGTTCAGAATGAGACAAGCGCCTTTTAGCATTTTGAAATGTTTTAAAATGCACATTTTTATACTTAGAAGTACATGTCTTATATGCAGAAACAACTTTCAAAACAGCTTTTCAGTATGTATTATGGAGCTTTAACAATAGTAGTAATGTCCCACTGATTGTTTTGGATACAGAATCACAGAAATGAAGGGTAAGGTCATCCAGTCCATCTCTGTTACTGCAGGATTATTCTCCACAGAATATTGTGCAGTATTTTTGTCTAATCTAATTGAAAAGGTCCTATGCAACTGATTTCCTCCTCTTCCTTTAAGAAGCTGATAGATCTCAGGGATATGTACCTAATATGGGCAGAGCCAAGGAGGAGAGTGAAGAAAAAAAACACTGGTTTTCATTTTGTCTTTTAACTGGAAGGAGATTTAGGATGGAATCTTGGTTCCACTGAAGTCAGTGCCAATGCTCCAATTGACTTCACTTGGGCTAGAATTTCAGCTTAGCATCTGATGCTGCTTCCACAGACATAAATGGAAGTTTTGCTGTTGATTTCAGCAGAAACAGATGAGGAACTTGTAGTTCTGTATAAAATATCAGAAAACACAGACCATGAAAACTTAGAGTGAGCTTTGCTTCTATGATTTAGTATATTATCAGAATCTGTCAGTGAAGATATGACATAGTACAGCTACAAAGATACACAGGTAGATATATACAGATACCAGAATGAGCCTGTATTTTTTGTTCCCACAAAAATATCCCGTACCAGGTCGAAAGCAGAAACACTTTTCAGTTTTTGGCAACCAAAACTTCCAACAATTCGGGTTTGCGGCCAATATTTTTGGGGTGGGGGGTGGGGGGGGGTTGAGGGTCATGGTTTGGCAGTAGGTTTCAGCTTCCAAAAATACTGGTTTGGGCCCAATTTTCTTATTTTTTTCTTGTCATTTTTCATTAAACCCCTCATCCCCTACAAAACAGGTGAAATAATGCTAACCTTCCTTTAATTTTTTGGATATGTATATCATTATTCCTGAATGCCATGGGGAATGAGTTTGTTTGCATTTTGGTGTCAGTGTGAGCTCTGCCATTAATCATTTTGTCCCATGGAAACAATGACTTTTTATTACTTTGGACGTTTACCATAGAGTTCTACCCTTTCGTGACTTCTAAATTGGATTGTTATAACATACGCTCCATGGGACTATTAGTAGAAAACACCTGGACACCTTAAGAGGGTGCACTGTAATGAGCATATAATACCAGTGGCCTTCCTTGGCCAATTGATCATTCCCAGATGCTATTTAGGGACAGTCTTCAAAATCTTAAATGATCTGGGGTGCAGTCATTTCATAAAGTACTTCAACCACTGTAGTATTACATCCTCTAGCAGTGGTTCAGACAGGGGAATCGCTATACGTAAATATTGGGGAGGGCCCCGGTCCCTACCATCGGCCAGGGCCCTGATCCGTTCCCTTCCTGTCCCCCCGGCAGCTCCTGAACCTTTCCCTAACCCCCCAGTCCCGCCGCTGTCCCCTGCTGCCCCAGCTAACCCCCTCCCCAGCACCCTTTCCCCACTGGGCCCGCGTGCTTGACCCCACCCTCCCTGGCTCCCTTACCTGGCCTTCGGGGGAGAGTGGGGCCACGGCAGTGGCTGAGGCCCCTGTCATGATCTTGCTCTGAGCGTGCTCAGAGCAGGGTCAGGACAGGGCGGGAGTTTTAAAAGCTCCCAGCCCAGCCTTGAGCAGCTCCCTCCCGGCCAGAAGACTCTGTCTTCCAGCCAGGTACAAGCCGCGGCTGTCAGCGTGTTCCCTGCCTGGAGTGCAACAGTGCATCCTTGCACAGTTTTGGATCATGCTGCTTGGGGGCTGGCCCTGACTTTTAGGGGGGCTGAGGCCCCCTGAACACTCCCCAGCGGCACCACTGGGTTCAGGTCTGCTAGATTGCTTCTGCTTTTGGTTCCTCAAGTTGTCTTCCATAGCGGCATTCTTCTCCGAGAGCTCTGAAGTGCTCCTTCTGTTGATCCACCCAGTGTGAGTTTGTCAGCTTCAGGGCCAGTGCAGCCAAGCCTGTTCTATCAGGCTGCTGTAAATGATGAATTTCTAATATTAAAAAGAGACAAGGCTGGGGTGGGTAATATCTTTTATTGAACTTTATTCTGTTGGTGAGAGAGAGAAACTTGCACCTGAGGAGTTGCTCTATATAAGCTCAAAAGCTTCTCTCTTGCCAACAGAAGTTGGTCTGGGAATGATTTAGTTAGGGTTGGTCCTGCTTTGAGCAGTGAATTGGATTAGGTGATCTCTTGAGGTCTCTTCCAACCCTAATCTGTTATAATTCTGTGATTTGTCTATGATTCTGTGGTCTAATTAAAGATATTATCTCACTCACTGTGTTTCTGTCTAATATCCTGGGAACAAACACAGCTACTACAACATTGCATACATACTGCTAGCATGATGGTCCACCTGGTTTGCTTATTTCTTTCACATAGGCAACAGATACATTTACTTAAACGATTGTGAGGTGCCCAGTTACCATGGCCACAGATACCATGCAAATATCCAAAAATAAGAGAGCACACCGACTGAGAAGAATAACATGCGTCACCAGCATACATAGAACATAAAAGACAGCTTGCAGAACGAAGGCCTAAACTGTACATGCTTTATTACTTGATGATCAGTTATCAAGTCACAGTCTTGCTTAAAATATTCATCTCCTGGCAACTCCCCTCTCCAATATAGTCATTCAGTATGTGGTGCCCACACTTTATAGATCACCTTTTTGTCAGACATTAGATGCTCAAGGTAGTTATTTACCATCACTGGGCTGTTTTACTAGTTCATTCTCATACCCCGTTCAGCTTCCACTGGCAATTGTAATAAAGAGGAATAATTGGAACCTTTTTACTATGGTTTCTAGCTAAAAATCTATCTGCTGGGCTTCCTTTTTAAACCAAAACCTTCTTAGCAGTGGCAGGAAGTCAAAAAACAGTCCAAGTGCAGAAGGTCAATGCTCTAAGATAAATATATGTTCCGCCTCTGAACTAGCTAAAATTGGATTTTAATGACTAAAACTGTATCGAGGAAGTAGAGTAATAAAGGATGGTCAAAGAAGTTCTCTTCTGCCTAAATAATAAATAAATTCTTTTATACAAAGTGATAGCCAGGCTCCATTTCTGCAGAAGCAGTGGTTATTGTGCTTGGCTTTTCTGTTACTAAAAGGTAGTGGGGGGAGGGAAAAGGTAGAGTGCTTTGTATCAAATGCTATATTAAAGATCTTGGGGCTTGATTCATCTTTTTCCTACACCATGTATAATTAATCACAAGATTGCAAAGTGGGTGTAAAACCTGATCAGAGTGATGACGTTAGAGACTCAGTTTGCACTGGTGTAAATAATTAGACAAGGAGCAGAGCAGTGGAGAATCCAAACCCCTTAAACTATTTTGCCATCTGTGATCTTTACATCCTATTTTAAGGGAACATGGGCACTGATATAAGTTAGTCAGCATAAGGGGCAATGGTACAGTCAGTCATCCTGTTCCTATCATTGTAAGCTCCTAGGTTTAGTTGGTTGCATGATAATAGAAGAATCTGACTGACATGGTACGAAGATGATTAGTCCATTAAATGCAGCAAGTGTGCCTAACCCTTCTGATTTCATTTGATTTCAGTCATAAAAGAGGAAAATAACCAGAATGAAATGGCTGAAGACTTGTGCAAGATAGGGTCAGAGAGATCCCTCGTGCTGGATAGACTAGCAAGTAACGTCGCCAAACGTAAGAGCTCTATGCCTCAGAAATTTGTTGGTAAGAGTTAAACGTTTGCTGTCTCCTAAAAAAGCCTTATAGGGTTTTCAGTCTTGCCTTATGATTTTCATTTGTTATCATTAAATTAATGACAGATAAATATATAGGATTCTATACAGGGATGCATTAAAAATGATACTTTTCTGCAGGTTTAACTTCCCATCTTGAAGTTTTTGTGGAGAGGGTTCATTCTTACTGTTTCCATTCTTGGAGACCCATATCTTCTATATGATCATTCTGAGAATAGAGGCTCTTGTTCATGAAAGTACTTAAGCACATCCTGGAGGCTATGTTTTGTTAACTTCCCACATTGTGGCCAAAGCCTTGTGTGTTTTACATATATAAGCATGTGTATGTAGGTAAGGGCTGAATATAAGAGATTAATACTCTCTCACTCTTTGAGAATGGTTGTATAATTATTTAGCCCATTTCTTTTTTCAAGTATCATTTATAAATCTGGAATCATGGAGCCAGCTGATGGGAATGATAAAAGAAAAACCAAGATCAATATGCACTTCTCCATCTACATACTTAGGCAACACAAAGAACATACTTCCTTTCTTTACTAATAGATTTTTCTTACCTCAGAGACTTGACTAGTAAGTTGTACCCATTTTCTTTTTCTAGATGGTATTCAATATGCAGAGTAGTGGCAGAATCAGGCTTGAAGCAAATCAAAGGAAATTGAATACAATGAGAGATATTGCAATAATGTTTAGGTTCAGACTAAAACCCCAAGAAGCATGGAAACACAAAGGAAAGTCTGAACTCACTTTGAGTTCAATATTCAGCCTGCTTTCCTTTTATATCACCTGAGGAGAGGATTAAAGCCGTTGGGAAGGAATACATTGTATGAAGGGTTGAGGAGGTGGTGGAGATGTGAAAGACAAAGTGGGTTTTGAGGGGAGGGATTCCTGAATATAAGAAGTCACATGGAAGGAGGTTTGATTCCAGGAGTGGGAAAACACAATGGGAGTAGAATGGATGGAACAAAGGGTTGTGAAGTGTGCCACAGAAAGAGGCAAGCAAACAAGTGTAGCCGGGATCCAAGTTCTGTGTGCCCTTTAAGATAAGAACAAGAAACTTAAATCTTGATGCCGTGGGTGACAGGAATCCAGTGTAAGCCTTTGGAGCAGATGTGTTTAGCCTAACCAAAAGAACGTTGAGGGAAGATATGATTGCTTTCTGTAAATATTTCAGAGGGATAAATACCAGGGAGGGAAAGGAATTATTAAAGTTCAGCACCAATGTGGACACAGGAATAAATAGATATACACTGGCATCAGGAAGTTTTGACTTGAAATTAGGCAAAGTTTTCTAACCATCAGAGGAGTGAAGTTCTGGAACAGCCTTCCATGGGAAGACCTGGGGGCAAAAAACCTCGCTGGCTTCAAGACTGAACTTGATATGTTTATGGAGGGGACGGTATGATGAGACAGCCTAGTTTGGCAATCTTTGACTACTAGCAATATGCCTAATGGGCATGAACTATTTTTTTTTTTGTTTTGTTTTTCTTTCTTGAAACTGGAAGGGACCATGAGAGGTCATCGGGTCCAGTCCCCTGCACTCACGGCAGGCCCAAATACTCTCTTAAATCATCCTTGACAGGTGCTTGTCTAACCTGCTTTTAAAAAACTCCAGAGATGGAGATTCCACAACCTGCTTAGGCAACTTATTCCAGTGGTTAACCACCCTGACGGTCAGGAATTTTTTGCTAATATCCAACCCGAATCCGCACCCTGTGCTGTAATTTAAGTCCATTGCTTCTTGTCTGATCATCAGCAGTTAGGAAAAACTATTTTTCTCCCTCCTCCTCATGACAAACTCTTAGGTACATGTACCCTCTCAGTCTCCTCTTTTCCAGACTAAAGAAACCCAACTCTTTCGATCTTCCCTCATAAGTCAAGTGTTCCAGACCTTTAATCATTCATATTGCTCTTCTTTGGACTTTCTCCAGTTTGTCCACATCTTTCCAGAAATGAGGAGCCCGGAACCAGACACAGTACTTCAGCTGAGGCCTAATCAGGGCCGAGTAAAGCAGAAAAATTACTTCTTGTGTCTTACAATACTCCTGTTAATAGATCCTAGAATAGTGTGTGGGGTTTTTTTGCAACAGTATTAAACTGTTGACTGATATTTAGCTTGTGGTCCACTATGACACCCAGATCCCTTTCCTCAATACACCTTCCTAGGCAGTTCTCCCTCATTACCTTCATGCTGACAAACAATAGAAAAAGCCAGTCAAATTGAAGACTTGGAAGCCAGAGTTTCCTGTCATTTATTCAGTGTGGTGTAAGAAAACATCATAATGGCAGAAATATTTATGAAAACTCTGTTGTCAAAAAATGATAAAGAGGAACATCAGAGATCTCCATATAAATCTCTCCTTTCTTTCCTTGGTTCTCACCTTGTTTCATATATGAAGTAAATGAACAGTTGCAAAAACTCCAAAACAGTTTTCATTGCCCAGAATCTAAAGCATTTAAAGTACCAAATCTTTGTCCCTTTAACATCATAATGCCATCATCATTTAACCAGTGACTACTTTAAAAAGACAGGGGTTCAGGTTCTCCTCACTTACCCTGAGTTTAAACCAATGTATTACTATTAACTTCAGTGCTGTCACCCCTCACTTAAATTGAATCCAATAAGAGGAGAATCAGGTCCAGAAGACTGGTTAGAAATGTCAGAGAAGGTGCAGGTTTCCTCAGTCAAGTATAAATCTCAGAGCTAGTTAACAAGGTAGGAGAAATAAGCCACTGTTGCAAAGAAGAACACAACAATATTAATTTTAGATGTTTGTCATGGTGCAGTACTTAATTCTAGTAAGAAGAAGCAATGGTAATCTCCATATTACAAAGATTTCACTGCAGCAAACTTTTTGAGATGAACTTTGGTACTTTATAACAGTGTTTCCCAACCAATGTACCAAGGCACACAGGCATGCCTTCAGGCCTGAGCAAGTGTGCCACAGAAGTTTTTGAAAAACTACTTGAAGAGTTCTGGATTGATGCATGAATATTCATGAGTTAGTTCAGAAACTATATGGCAGTGTGCCTCAAAATAATTAGAGGTATCTAGGTGTGCCACTGCAGAGACTAGGTTGGGAACCACTGCTTTATAAAGCTGAGCTCGTTCATTAATTTAATTGGCAGCAATAATCATTGCAGCACTTGTGCATGGCACCTTGCTTTGCAAACAGGAATGGCTCCCAGAAGCGATAGCAGAATCAGACCTTTCCAACTGGGGATGGAGAGTGACTAGTAACAGTTCAGGCTAAAATTTGTCTGATGTGTTAAAACATCAGCCAGAAGAAAATATATTAAAAGAAGAAACTTCTCAGAGCCAAAATGTATCAACTCTTAGCATTTAGCTACCTATAGCAAGAGCTCTGAAATGCTGCAAAGCTTTTGAGGAGATTCACATCTTCAGCAGTTCACCTTACTTTTTGTCTAATAACCATAAAAATAGACTGTTATTTTTAATGAGTGATAGTATTGTCTCCATTGCCCAAATGTAAAAATATCTGCTTGCCTTAAACTTAGGTGGGTTTGAAATGATCTTGCTTTGTGACAGGTTTTTTCCTCATGAAGAGCTATTGATTATATCAGACAACTATAGGCTAAACTACATAATCCTAAAGCAAATACTAACTAATAAATAACACTTAACTGTGTGCCCACAGAATGCCCAGTGTATGACATAAAATAATAAAGGCAGCCCAGGTTTTTAATGATGTACAGTGAACAGAGTACCTTCATGCTTTGACTTTGTTGTTTTCTGAATTAAGGTTATAAATCAGTTTAAAAATGTGGTAAGCATTTCACATGTTGTCCATGCATTTTCCAGAGTCCATTTTGAATCTCTGGACTTTTGCAATTTGCATTTCAGAACTATGGGGTTAGAAAGGGTGCATCTAATAAAAATCAAGCCACTGATGGGGAGGATCAAACACTAACAAAGGAGTGGGAGGAAGACACAGGAGAGAAAGGCAGCCCATAAAAGCACAGGGTCAAGTGCATGAAGCCAAATACATGCCATGCCTCCCTACTGGATATGCATGCAGGACTTAATGTAGCTTTAGGTGGTGTTAGATCTAAGACTGCTCAGATAACAAAAAAATCCATTTTGCAAAAAAAACTCCGAGGTTTTGATAAGTTTTCATTTTGTGTTAGAACAAAGACTAACCTTTTAGAAATTTTTATCGGCTGGGGAGAGGCAGTCCCCTGCTCCCCAAGTAGCTGATAGCCTACTCATTAGGATTAGGGTACTCATCTAGGGAGGACCCAAGATCAAATCCCTGTTCTACTTAATTCAGAACAGAGACTTAAACCTGGGTTTCCCATATGCCAGTTGATTAGAAGGAGCCTTCTACAGGAAAGGAGAAATTTCATTCTGGACTTGAGAAAGTTTAGTCAAAAGAGAGACGATTCTGGGAGGAGGGAGGGAGTTTTTCTTTTGACTAATCAGCATTTTCCTACAAAAAGATCTTTTGTCATAAAATTCCTGACCAGCTCAAGTTGGTTCCCCTTGTGTGTCTGCTACTGTCCCTGCTGCAGAGTGAGGTTAGAACAGAGCAGGAAAGGACCGTGCTTCCAGAGAAGACAGAGGATTAGAAAGTGCCTGGTTTTTTTTGTTTTTTTGGGGGGGGGCAGGATTTCAGGGAAACAGTTTCCAGGTTGCATTCTTGCCCCTTTGTTGAGTTTAGAAATCCCCCTCATCTGAGAGGGAAATTTTGCCTAGCGGTAGCTCATCATGTGGAATTCCAAGCGGACTTTCCCCCTGCTCTTTGCAGGCTTTTCTACGGAAAAGGACAGTTGGGCCCTATTTTAGGCAATCATTTTCATGCTCCAGACTAACTGGAAAATTATTAGTATAGCCTGGGGCAATAATAACTGGAAGGGAGGCCCCTCTGTATTTTAAGAATGGATAACAGCAGCTATGGCTAGCATAGAGGAAGCAGCACAGACTCTGCATAGAGGACCTGGCCCTCACCTTCATTGGATCCCCTGAGATCTGTCAGATCCAAACTTCATAGAATGTAGTCTGCCCCCATGGAGCTATCTGGGAACCTCACGGATGTTCCCTCCTCTTTGCCACTCCTTTGTAGGACTGGTAATATTGCAGATGTATTACAAATAAGATTCTCACACAAGTTTTGTAATTCAAAGGTACTGCTTAATTGAACAGAGTTTAGCATCATGAGTGAAGTATTGCATTAATATGCAGATACATGTTAAACCAGCAGCCACATTTTTAAACAATTTTTCCAGTTCCCAGGCTATACTTTTTATTGTTAACATGTTCCTACATAGCCAGGATTTTCAAACATGACTACAAAGAACAGAACTTCAATTTTTGGGTGCCCAGCTTGAGACACCTTACAGGATTTTTAATTTAAAAAAAATGAAAAGTGCTTTTTAAAACTTTTAGAAGCACCCCCTTTTAGTTACTGGAAGTTGGAAACACAGTAACTTTTGGAAATCTTAACTGATATACTTGAAAACTGCTCATTATGTTGTTTCTGTGCATACAGTAAGTTATCTACTAACTATATGATTAATATGAACTTGTAATTTTTCCAGTCGACCCTGTTTTAAACTGACAGCTTGATTTAGTTGGCAAAAAAAAAATGACTGTTTGGTGACAGCTAAAAACAATAGCCTAACTTCAGGCAGAATACTGATTTTCACTTCAATGGAATTATTTATTTCGGAAACACTGCCTTGTGCATCTCCTGCAAGTTACACTTTCATTACAGAAAATGTATAGATATGTGAACCTTCTTTTCTAGACTAGTGTCCAGCCTATGATTGTCAAACTTTTTGTTTATCTGAAGTGTTTGACAGAAAATTAGTTTTTTGATTAAATTATTATTATTTATTATTGTGAAAAGTGTCTGCTTTTGATAGATGGTTTTGATTTTTCAGACAAAAACCAATATATTTCTGACAGAAACTCCCATTCTCTTCTTTGGGCGAGGGAGCTATTACTGATTTTATCTCCCATGATGCATCATGGCTGTGTAACCTCCCTCCATTACCAGGGGAGGCTGTGGCACACCAAGTGAGCTGGAGCCTGACCAAGTACCCCTGCCTGCAGAGAAGAATGGGAGTTTGAGGCTGCAGAAAGAACTACAACTCTCATGAGGCACCACAGCAGTATTTCAGAATTGCACTTTTTTTGTTTTTGGTCAAAATATTTCAGCTTTTGATTTTTTGCGAAAAAATGTTCTCTGTGGAGGGGAGGTGGAAGCATTTCCCTATCTGTTGTAGTGTACTGCACACAGGGATGGAGAGCTCCCCACAGGAGGTCCCAATTTCAGATGCAGATTTGTACCTTAAATTGCATCTTTCTGTTTTGATTTTATTGACTTAGAACATAAGAATGGGCCATACTGTGTCAGATCAATATTCAGTCCTGTCTTCTGGCAGTGGCCAATGGCAGGTGCTTCAGAGGGAATAAATAAAACAAGTAATCATCCAGTGATCCATCCCATCAGCCTCTGGCAAACAGCAATTCTAGCCTGTCCTGGCTAATAGCCACTGATGGATCTGTCCTCCATGAAATTAGCTAGTTCTTTTTTGAATCTTGTTATAATTTTGGCCTTCATAAATCCTCTGTCAAGTAGTTCCACAGGTTGACTGTGTGTTGTGTGAAGAAATACTTCCTTTTGTTCATTTTAAACCTGCTGCCTATCAGTTTAATTTTTTGTCCCCTAGTTATTTTATGAGGAGTAAATAACACTTCCTTATTTACCTTCTCCAGACCAGTCATAATTTTATAGACCTCTGTCATGTCCCTCCTTAGTCATCTCTTTTACAGGCTGAAAAGTACCAGTCTCATTAATCTCTTCTCATATGAAATCTGTTCCATAGCCCTAATAATTTTTCTTGCCCTTTTCTGTACCTTTTCCAATTCCAATATATCATTTTTGAGATGGGGCAACCAGCTCTGCATGTAGTATTGAAGATGTGAGCATAACATGGGTTTATAAAGAAGCAATACAATATTTTCTGTCTTGTTATCTATCCCTTTCCTAATGATTCCCAAAATTCTCATAGCTTTTTGACTGCCACTGCCCATTGAGTGGACATTTTCAGAGAACTGTCCACACTGACTCCAAGATCTCGTTCTTGATTGGCAGCAGCTAATTTAGATATTTTATATGCATAGTTATGATAATGTTTTCCAATGTGCATTAATTACTTGTCATTTATCAACAGTGAAATTCATTTGCCATTTTGTTGTCAAGTCACCCAGTTCTGTGAGATCCCTTTGCAGTCTGCTTTGGACATAACTATCTTGAGTAGTTTTGTATCATCTACAAGTTTTGCCAGCTTACTGATGACACCATTTTCCAGATAATTTATTAGTATGTTGAACAACACTGGTCCCAGTACTGAGCCTTTGGGGGACCCCACAGCATACCTCTCTCCATTCTGAAAACTGACCATGACCCTTTGTTTCTGATCTTTTAACTAGTTACTGGTGCAGTAGAGGACCTTTCCTCTTATTCCATAACCGCTTAATTTGATTAAGAGCCTTTAGTGAGGGACTTTGTCAGAGGGTTTCTGAAAATTTAGGTACATGCAATCCACTAGATTACCCTTGTCCATATGCTTGTTGACCCGCCTCAAAGCATTCTAGCAGATTGCTGAGGCATGATTTCTCTTTACAAAAACCATGCTGACTCTTCCCCAGTTGCATTAATTTATGTCTCTGATAATTCTGTTCTTTATTATATTTGCAACCAATTTGCCTGGTATTGAAGTTAGGCTTTTCAGCCTGTAACTGCTAGAATTGCCCCTGTCATCTTCTTTAAAAATTGGCATCACATTAGCTATCCTCCAGTCATCCGATACAGATGCTGATTTAAATAGTTAGGTATAACAGTAGTTCTGCAATTTCACATTTGATTTTCTTCAGAATTTTGGGGTGGATAACATCTGGTCCTGGTGAATTCTTACTGTTTAATTTATCGTTGTGTTTCAAAACTTCTTCTGATGTCATCTTAATCTTGGACAGTTCCTCTGATTTGTCACCTACTAATAATGGCTCAGGTTTGGGAACCTCCCTCATATCCTCAGTCATGATGTCTGATGCAAAGGATTCATTTAGTTTCTCCACAATAGCCTCATCTTTCTTGAGTGCTCTTTTATCATCTTGATTGTTCACTGGTTGTTTAGCAAACTTCCTTCTTCTGATGCACTTAAAAATTATTTTGTTGTTACTTTTTGAGTCTTTGACTAGGTGTTCTTCAAATTCTTTTTTGGCCTTCATTTTTACACTGTGCTTGCCAGAGTTTATGCTTTCTATTTTCCTCAATAGGATTTAACTTCCTTTTTTTAAAGGATGCTTTTTTGTCTCTAACTGCTTCTTTTACTTTGTTGTTTAGCCATGATACCACTTTTTTGGTCCTCTTACTATGTTTTTATTTGGGATATGTATTTAAAATAAGCCTATGTTATGCTGTCTTTTAAAAGGTTTCCATGCAACTTGCAGGAATTTCACTTGTGGCACTGTGCCTTTTAATTTCTGTTTAACTAACTTCCTCATTTTTTGTGTAGTTTTCTTTGCTGAGACACAATGAATTGCAAATGTCTAATTCATAACTGTTTTGGAATGCAGGTGAGAAATGCTTGTCTGATGTGCCATATGATGCCACCACTAACTATGAGAAGGAGAGTGAGATGATGCAAACTCATGTCATAGACCAGGCCATTAATAATGCCATCAATTACCTAGGGGCGGAGTCTTTACGTCCCCTTGTACAGACACCTCCAGGCAGCTCTGAAGTAGCACCTGTCATCAGCTCCATGTATCAACTCCACAAACCTCTTGGGGACAACCACACTCGTTCCAATCATACTGCTCAGGACTCTGCTGTGGAAAACCTATTGCTGCTTTCCAAAGCCAAATCCATCTCCTCTGAAAGGGATGCCTCCCCCAGCAACAGCTGTCATGACTCAACAGATACAGAGAGTAATAATGAGGAGCGCAGTGGTTTAATTTATCTCACCAATCATATAGCTCCCCATGCAAGAAATGGCCTGTCTATAAAAGAAGAACAGAGGCAATATGATGTCCTGAGGGCAGGTACTGACAATTCCCATGATGCTTTCAAAGTGATCACCAGCAATGGGGAGCAAGTAAAAGTTTACAAATGCGAACACTGTAGAGTCCTTTTCTTGGATCATGTGATGTACACCATCCACATGGGCTGCCATGGGTTCCGTGATCCTTTTGAATGCAATATGTGTGGCTACCATAGCCAGGACAGATATGAGTTCTCTTCCCACATAACACGAGGGGAGCACCGTTTCCATGTGAGTTAAAACCCCTGCCAGCCAGATGTGACCTTGATGACTGTACTACTGGAGATGAACACTGATGACAAAAAATACCAATCTATTGGACAGGAAGAGCATCCAAGTATCAAAATTAGAAGACCTGGCTTCATGTGTTTTCTTTTGGTAGCATGCATTGCAATTCAATTTTATAAAATGAATATCGATGTTTTTATTATATAGTAAATATTGGGGTCACCAAACTTTTAGTAAGTAGAAGCTTTTGTAGGCTGCTTCCTTTTAGCTATTGCCTTCTGCAGATCCTTCCCCAAGGCAGTTAAGCATGTGCACAGTGCTCAAAATCTTGACTGAGCGGTAGAAAGACCTTGTGCTAACATGTTGACAACAGGGCTCTTACACCAGAGATATATTTTTTTACTTCCCATTGTTACTTGTTCATTGGGAAGACTTAATTAGAATAAAGATGTTGGGGCCCAACTGGCCCATGTACCATGGAATGGTGTTGCAAGCCTGGACCCAGGGTGGCATTATTTTAGCAGTAAAGTAAAATAATACAATAGCACAGGCCAAGGTATGGATTTTCTTGCCAGTGGTGGCATATTATCTATGTTTTCTGAGGAATAATGCTAGTTGTTTGAAGAATGTGAGAAATGGCCTTGAAATGCACAGCCTGTATTGAAAATTGCATTTGTTTGGAGAAAAGGGTTTTGTTGATTTTTTAAAATAAATATTTCCCTCCATCCAATAAAAACTCATTTTTTCCTTAAATACATAAAGTTTAAAAATCTTTATGCATGTGAAAATAATTCCATCTATTTAGGTATTTTAAAGACTTTTTAATTATTTAAAATAATATGATATGCAGCAGGAGAGAGAAAATATTTAGGACATATCTCTATGTACCTTTCTTTCATTTTGGGAGCAAAATTTTTACAACTGGCTGCAAAATTTCCATCCATTTTGCATATGAAAATTCCCATTCTGATTGCACAGGAAGTCATCTGGCTAATTTTGTAGTCTGTATTTGAAAATTTAGCCCACAATTATTTTTTAAAGCACTGAGATGAATTAAACAGTCATTTAAAAATGTATAGTGCCCAGTCGAAACCCCGCTCCCCCTTCCCTAAAATCAGCTGTTTATTAAGGGCTCTGTACTGCAAGACAAATGAAACTCTGGCCCCAAGCCGAAAAAGAATTTCACCATGTGCCTGAATGGTCACATGAATGTAAATGGAACTAAAGTTAATTACAACTTAAGGGTTTTTTTTTTCTTTTTTTTGCTGTATTGAGGATAGAGCAAGGCTCAAACCTTACAAAACAGAAACCATCTATTCTATCTTTTTTTGCCCTGTCACTCTGAGCCCCCTTCTTTGCACACTACTCCCAAATAGCTATTTTAATTTCAGTAAATGAAAACACATCTGAAGCACAAAAACAGGAGATAGAAAAACTGCCAATCAGTTTGTCTGTTCTTTAGTTCCTCTTGCAAATAGCTCATTCCTCTCTCCAAACATCCTACTGGTTTTAAGACTGGGTAATAGTGATATTTATGCAACTTGCTTGAGAATCGCCCATTGGATCTGGAATATTGCCACAACAGTACAGGTAATAATAACCAGTTGATTGTGTTGCCCAGTCTACTGAACATACACCATTTCCACTGTATTTAAGGGATTGGTACTGCACCATAAAAAAAAAAAAAAAAGTCATATATTATAACAAGACCATTATGCTGTAATATTACAGAATCATATTATGAATCAAATGCAATGGAACTGAATGCACTTGCACCAAAGATGAATTTGGTGCAATATGTGTGTATATATATAATACTTATGTGTAATATATAAACAGATAGAGTGGTCCTGGTTCTGCTTTCACTCATGCAGCTGTAAATCAAGAGCAGCTCGACTAAAGCAACAGACTGACACTCATGTAAGTGAGATTTGAATATGTTTTATGCCTCACCCTCATTGCTTTATTGCATTGTACATTCACTCCTAACTATGAGAAATTTATTTTGCAGAAGCCAAGTGCTTTGGATCAAAAAAGTGATACTACCTAGAAAAAAAGTATATATGTGTGTGGCTGATATAAACACACATGCACATACATGGGTAAAACAAAAATTAATACAGCATAAATTACAGACTAGAGCCAGTAAAATAAACTGTACTCTTGATTGTGATCTCACAAATTAGTGGAAAGCCATTGACTTTAGAAGATTACCCGTGTAGGGCCCCTATGTATCCTGCAGGGTGAGGCCAAGAGGGGAGTTTCTACCAATTTTTGTGCTTAAAAAGAGATTTCCTCACTGAGTCTGCTGCATATTCTGTGTTAACAAAGACCATATCAGTGAACCCATGGCTATGTCCACATGTAGACGCTTATTTCAAAATAAGTTAATTTGAAATAAGTTAATGTGACATAAAATTGTTATTTCGAATTAACTTATTTTGAAATAAGCAAAAACCTCAAATCGAAATAGCAAGTCCGGAAAAAGGACTTGCTATTTCAAATCAGGAGAGAGGCAGTATGGGAGGTGTGGCAACATGGCTCTGCCAGGGGGCCATGTTGCCAGCCAATATATAGAAAAAAGAAGGCATCCTGGGAAGGAGAAGGGCGAAAGTGTTAAATCAAAATAATGGTTATTTTGAAATAACACATCCAAACGGCGTTATTTTGAAACAACTGTTTTGAAATAGCGGCTATTTCGATTTCAGACTAGGTTTTACTATTTTTGAAATGATGGCGCTTGTCATTTCAAAATGTTGTTCGGACATGACAACTTTTAAAACGAAACAACAGTCGTTTTGATTTAAAAGCATTATGTGGACATAGCCCATAGCATTTAAACATGCTTCTAGGAAAGTTCCAAAGGGGCAGCCATCTTAGTCTAGGTCAGCAAAAGAAGCAAGGAGTCTTGTGACCCTTAAAGACTAACAGATTTATTTATCCCATGAACTTTCGTGGGAGAAAAATCCCACTTCATCAGATACTTTGAAGCATCTGACAAAGTGGGATTTTTTCTCCCACGAAAGCTCATGTGATAAATAAATCCGTTAGTCTTTAAGTGCCACAGGACTCCTTGCTTCTTATGCTGGTAGGAAGTAGTTTTTTACATCCAGGGAGGGAAGGACAGAAATAACTTACACTTAGATGATCTTTTTTTTTGTCTTTGTTTATTTTTTTTTTTTTTTTTTTTTTTTAATTTTCATGCTTTTGACAGATGTGATGCTCACACCATCATTGCAGGCTGGTCGCTCTACCTTTCTGACCAAGCAGGTATGCTGCTTTTGCTGAGAGTTTCTTCAGTGTCCTTTGTGTATCAATCACAGCTAACTGGACAGCTGAAGAATGTACCTTCATCTCTTAGAACCAGGGAGCTCTTTCTATTACCAGTATTCTTAGCCCTCTCACAAAAAGTTGCACAATCTATACCCACATAGTATGCTTAACTTTTGAAAATCATTCTCACACCATAAGGAACCTCACTTTTAGGGCATTTTTTTGCTAAAGTGTAACCAGGAGAGGCCAAAGTCATTACTGATGTAAGCAGGCACAGCTCCAGTGGGGTGGTGCCCCCTTAGTGATCCATTGCTTTGGAGTGTTGGTTTGAAACTATTATATGTCACTATGAAATTCATGCTTTTTCTGCATTTAAATGGTGGGGGGGGAGTGTGCGTGTGCACACACTGTTTTGCTGCCACACACACTTAAGTGTGTAGTTGTGTATCATACATAACTCTATATAATTATGCATCATATATTACATTTTTCAGAGGTTGTTTTTCATTGCTCTAGGATTTTTTTCCTATTTAAATTATAAAAGAATTTGTGAATGTTGTATAATAAATAGTTATAAAATTTAGCTTATTAATAAGCTAAAGTGTATCAGCAGAGTAGCATAAAAGCAGTAGCAGCAGCACTTCTTATTTGTAGAGGGGCTTTTGGTTCATTGTTTGCACAAAAAAAATCAGCCTCTATTTGTTTGGAAATAAATGCATTGATCGTTTTATTTATGGGGATGAGCGCAGAAGTGAAAAAACAAATCACATAGTAGATCTTCTGTGGGCAGCTAAACAAAATTGTGCCCATAGTTGTTATTGTAACCTCTCTTTTCCCCCTCCTAAGCTCTGGTGTACTAGCCTGTCATGGTTTATCTCCATCCTAAAAGCCATTCACCATGATTGCGCTCTTTTGTAAGTTAAATTGATACCTGTTTTAAAGATGATGTAAATAGAATCATAGTAAGAACTGCTTTTCAGAATTTCTTCCATCCCCTCCTTCCCCTGTTGCCTGGCACTACCTTTTATAGCTGATATATAAACAAATTGTAATTACCCATTTTTTGCTGTGATTTTTTATATTGTAATGCCCTTTTTCGTTAAGATCATTGTATTTACATTTCAATTTTTTATTAAATGTGCTTCATTTTTTTTTTAAATTAACTTATGTCTATAGGGTGAGGTGTATTGTGTCAGAAAGACAGGTTGGTAAAAGACTTGTCTTCTAGTTGCTGGAGTGAGATGCTGCACAACTTAAACCCTTTTCTGCACAGGTGATGCTGAATGCATGTATAAGAGAGTGCGCACCTCTGCGGGGACAGCTGTTGGAGCAAGGAAGGGTGGGTGCACTAAGCTGAGCCTGATTTTTTTTTTTCCTCTTCTCATGTACGCTAGTGTAACCCAGTAAAGTTAAACCAGCTTTAAGCAAGTGAAAGATGAGATAATTGATCATTGTACAGTGAAGGGCCTATCGCTCGCTACTCTGCCTTGGCTTTGTGCCACAGAACTGATGGACTTTGAGCATAAATCCCAAGCGCGTGGACCTGTGAGAGTCCTGCTGGTGCGTAGTTGAGCCTGCAGGTTCTTACAGCTTACACAAGGGCTCATAAGGCTCTAACATAAATGGGAAGAGACATTTTCAGCTCTTTGTGGCTCTCACAACCCAGCCTCATTTAGGAATCCCTCAGGCTGTGCTACTACAGAACAAGAATTTCAATGCAGGGAGCAGCAGGACCCAGCCTGCACCCATACCTGCCGCCCACTCTTCCCGTTCAAGGCTAGCATCACAAAAGAAGTGAAATGTGTAGCTGCCATGTTAAATACAGAAATTCCAAAAATCAGACTTCATGGGAGTTTCACACAATCCCTGCTCTGCCACCACCTCAAGTCATTCAGCCCCTCAATTTTTCCTTAGGTTCTTAAGACTCCTGTAGACCTCAACCCACCTGTCAGCATGCTTAAGCCCTAAAGTGATACACGAGCTGAGTTAAAAAGGATGTTCCTGTCTCTCGTTCAACACAGTAAGCCCAGAGCTCACCTACCACCTCAGGCTACTATAGGCAGGTTTGTATAATGCTCAAATCCCCACACCATGACCTGAAAGGAGGTGGAGGTTAAGGGTTGGGCCAAGAAGCCCCCATATCTGAGGGGAGTGCCCTAACGACAAAGTAATGTGCTAGATTCTGGGAGGTAGGGTATGCTCCCAGTTCATCCTCAAAAAGCTGTTTCATTGAGGATGACTACATTTTGAAGTCCTGGTTGCATTAGCCCTGGTTTTCCCAGCTCCCAATTGAGCACTCTAACCAGGCTGCAGTGTCATCCCCCTGAATTTCTCTCACACACCCTGTGCTACGATTGTTATTTTGCCACAGTGGAACAACTGCACTGTAGTGGTGGTGGCAGGTTGTCAAGGCTCTGCTTCCCTGCAAGGAGGCACTTACTTAAATTGGGAGGAGGGCTCCCACATGCTAGATGGGTACCAGAAGCACTGGGTTAAAAATTATGAGGACACACACCTCCTTCCCAGCATATTGCAAAAAGCACCTAGGCACTTCACACCACCACAAGGTCTGTACCTGCGAATCACAACCAAAAAGCATCACTTCCTCCATCCAGTGTTTCTCAAATGCAGCCATAAGGAGCTTTTCTGGAGCCATGGCCTCCATGATGGTGAGTGGTGGGAGGGTAGCAAAGCAGCAGTAGCTACCTCCCCTGGGGCTGCCGGTAGGCGTTCACTCCTCAGTGGAAACAAATACTGGAGGCAGGCAGCCAATGTGAGTTTCTGGACAGCAACAGGGCTCAGGCTTCAGCTCGCTGCAGGTACCAGCCTAGGAGCGTCAGGCTTCTGCCACAGGCCTGTGGTTTCCATCCCCTAGCTGCAGGGCTTCATGCTTTCATCACCACCACTGTTGCCGTTGTCGCTGTTGTTTCACTGGCCCTCATCTTTGGCTACATGGCAGGAGGCCCCAACCACAAGGCTTTGGGCTCCAGCCCCTAACCACAAGTGTCTGCCCTGATTCCTACTGCCTCCCTAGCTCCTAGGCGTAATTTCTACTCCCTCTCCCCTAACCCCATTTGCTAGGGCTTTTAAATTTGATACTTTTAATGTTTGTTAATAACACTTTTCACTTATTGACTGGGTGGCTGTGGAAAGTTATGCTAACAAGCATTACTTTTCACAACAGCAGATTTACTATCTAGCAAGCCTTAAAAAAAAAATTAAAACATGAATAAAAAAGATGGGATCATTAAGAGCACCTTACTTGCAACTCTTGTCTGTTTAGATCCAATAAAGAATAGAGACACCTGTACATTATTGTTGAGCCTGGGGGGGGGGGGCGTCTCCATGCATAAATTACAATGATTTAGACAGGCGTGTGGGTGTTTAAGTGTGCACGCACCCGCATTTATAATTTTTTTCCTAATGTAGTTTAGGAAAACTTATCAGAGCCAGCACCAGCAAGAGTTGGTGGCCACCAAAAAGTTTATTGTGAGAACACCTGCTCTAGCTGAGTCTTAAGTACCTAGCAGCTCTGAAAAGGGCACAGTTTAGCACATGGCCTTGTTGTGGCAACTGCCACTGAGTTGTGTGCATCACAGTCTGAGGAGTACAAACAAGGACTCTTGCAGCACTTTTAAAGACTAATAAATTTATTTATTGCATGAGCAATTGTGTGAAACAATCCTACTTTGTCAGACACATGGCGACCCTCAGTGGTTAAAGTATAATTTGAGGGGCACTGGAACCTTCCTAATCTCTGGGTCCGCTTCCTGTATTGTCCAGAACCCCTTCATGCATTTGTGGGCCCAATTTTTCTAGATTTTGGACTCTCGACCCCAGCAGTCTGGCCCATCAGATTTGTGGATCCGAGAACTGTGTTCTGGGGCATTCCAGTTTACTTTAACCCCTCGACCATTTTCAAGGGGGGGGGGGGCTTACAAAATAGGATTTTTCTCCAACAATAGCTCACGCAATAAATAAATTTGTTAGGCTCTAAAAGCACAAGTGCCTGATGAACTAGCCTGACATAGCTACCTCGTTCGAGTTTGAGGAGTGACTCTTTTCCCCTCATCATAGGTAGCCTCAGTACGTCACTTGGACTGTGTGAATCCCAGTGATTTTCTAAATCCCTGAAAATTAGGTGAAGTGACACTCAGAACTGCCACACCTAAATGCCTTTGTGAGTCTAGGGACTGCCGTTTCAATGCCATCTCCTGCCACCTCTCGTCTTCATAGTAGTTGGCTTTAGTTGTTGCTTTCAGGCCAGTCTCCACCCCTGTCTTTCACTCCCTAGGATAGCTTTAACAAACACAGATTTCCTCCTTAGAGAGTCATGGCAATTAATAACATAGCACCCTAGAAAAGATTGCCAGTCTAATCTACTCTCACTATGAGTTCTCTTCAGGACCTTGTTGAACAGCAGAGGCTCCATAAAGACTATTTGTTTCACACCTTTTGCATTATCAACAGCAAATAGAAATCCAGCTGTTTTTGTTTTGAACAAGGCTTTTGTAAATATTTTGTATAGATATTGATATGTGCGCATAATGCAATGAAGGAAAAGAACTTGAGGACAGTGTGCAAATAGTTCATATTTTAATAGTACCACAAATCAAAATCTAGGCAAGTGGATTTATGAGTTTGCCACTCACAATAAAGCACATACAGCGCTTGGTTTCCTTTTTTTTATTTACTGCAACATGCAGCTATCACAAAATTACAGTTTTAAATTTTAGTACTAAGTTTTTATACTCACCACTGACTAAAATGGGGTGGTGCGAGACAGAAAAGAGACACGCACGCGCGCGCGCGGCTCTTGGGGTCCATTGTGAACAATGCATAATGTTTCAAAGGTATTTCACTGCACCTCTTGTAGCATTTTCTTCACTGTTCTTATAGGCTTTTTAACTTAGATACCATTCTAGGTGCAAAGACAGTGATAGGCTATAATTACTATATAAATGCAAAATATAATTAACACTGACTAACATCATCACCCTGGGGTATCTAAAATTAGCCAGTCAAATCTTCATTTAGGCATCTAAACGATTCAAGGTAGTTTCAGAACTGCTCCATACCACAACCACAAATCACATTTAAAGTAGTTGGTGTTGTAAATTCTCAGCACCTTTGAAAGTCAGGCCTCTTTTATTTAGGTATCAAAAAGTTAATTTAGAACCCACCTTTAGATACTATATCTGAGCATCTTGACTTATGACCTTTTTCTTAACATACATATTTAAATTTGAATTAGAAAAATCAGATTTAGGTTTTACACTTCCCATAGGCTAAGCACGGTAACTTATTTTCAGTAACCGCTGAATAGAGCTAGTCTGAAAGTAAGGGTTAACCACTGCAAAAAATTGAATTTTCAGCAAAGGGGGGAGAGCAAGAAAACCCCACTAATCTGCAAATTTGTTGGCTTAAAAAAAGCCACATATTTTTATTCTGAAATGCTACTGCAGTGCCTCATTCTCTTCTGTGGGCCAATTGTCTTGTTTGGACTGCATTGCCCATGATGCACCACAGTGTCCCTGTCAATGAGCTGAGGCATGCTTTGTTGCCTGGCCGTATTGTCTCATGGGAGATGAAGTCTAGCTAAGAAGAGCAAGCCATAGAGAGGTATTGGAGCACAAGGTATCTGATGATGGTCAGTATTGTGCTCTTTTTTTAGTTTGCATGCCTTTCCCTGGAAGCAGTTTTGTTTTTTTTTTTTAAACATATGTATGATCATTCATAGATGCCTTGGTGGGTGACCACAATGCATGACACGAGACCTCAGTACCTTCATGTTCAAAGGACAGTACACGTGGTAATGTTCACATCCCACGTGGCAGGAGAGTATAATAATACCGTTATCCCATTTTACGAGGAGGCTAAATTAAGGTACAAAGAGCATAAGGGCCAAATTTTCCCAGACCATGGGCTCTTATTTTTGATACTTCAGTTTCCAGCCACAGAGCATGAAACAACCAGGCTTTTCATTGGTGCTGAGTACCTCTGAACTCAAAGGTGGATGTAGAAAGTCAGCATCTCTGAAAAGCCTGTTTAAAGCAGGATACTCAAAATCTGAAGCACCAGAGCTAATACTTCCCCTTCTCCCTCCACCCTACCCTCACCATCCAAGGCCAGACAAGAGAGCCATTTTAAATGATGAGATTAGAATGCAGGCATTTCCTACTCCTTATTGATCATATTTTGGTGGCATGTGTGAAAATGGATCACAATTATGTAGTCCTTAAACAAGCAAAATCTGAGTTTCACTGCAGTAGGAGTTTGGGTAAAGTAAGGACTATGGCATTTAGCCTTTAAAAAAAAAAAAATAAGATCTCACTGCTTTAAAAATATCCCAGTTCATGGAACAATTCCCAGTTTTATCTGTCCCAACCACACGTATTAAACATGTGAATGATAGAGGGCAGCTGCTGGTGCTGTTTCTGCTGCCACTGCCGGCTGCAAATCACACAAACCAACGCCTTCCTGTCCCTTGGGAGAGAAGTGAAGGTTCTGGTTTGTAAGCAGTTAGAAAAAAATAAATCTACACCTTGCAGCAGACGGTGGGCCTCGGGCTGGCTCGGTGAGGAAGTTAATCAGCACTGAGCAGGCTGTTCGGGATGAGGCCAAACAGATGGTTAGTCTCTGAAACGGCAAAACGGGAAGCAGATGTGGCCACCGCTTCTCCCCATGCATAACTGGGAACCAGCCGGTTGGTGAGGAAATTTGCATAACAAGGATAATTTGGTAGCAAAACTGTCCCTTGAAATGAGCTGCATGGATCCAGGCACAGTTGACAATTTTCACTTCTTGTTTCCCAGTCCTTGTTCAGCCAGATTAAATTTTAATCTTGAATTTAGTGTTTGCTTGCAGCTTTTCTCAGCTAACTTCTAGGGAAAGCAACCATCTAGCTCTGAAGCCATATGCACTATAACTTTCAGGGTGAAATGCTGGTCCCACCGATGTCAAAAAACTTCAGTGTCTCCCGCAAACAGTATAAGTGCAGCCCTGAAATGAGCAATAAAGCTGGACATGACCTGATTGAAAATTGATGATTGTTGGTTTGGAACTGCAGTATAGACATGAGGTGAAGCTAGACCTTGGAAAATTTTCTGAATTGTTTGCCCCATCTCTAATAAACAAAGTTTACCCATCTCTCTTTGATGGATAAGCTTAATTAATGGGTCAGGCAGGGCATTTGGGGGCCTTCTCCCTGGGTGATAGGTTTTCGACACCAAGCCATGTGTAGAGGACAGCAACAGGATAAAGTAGGTTACATGATCCTGCCTGAGCCAACTAGCTTGTATTCTTTGACTGAAGGGATAAAGCCATGCCCTTTTCCTCTTAGCTCACCTCTACTTTGGCTTTTCAAAGGAGCACAACTGTTCTTCCCGTTTTCTCACTTGTAAATTACAATGGAAACCTAGAGGGGTAGCCTCTAGTAGTCTGTATATAGCAAAAACAACTTTTGTGGCACCTCAAAGGCAACAAATTTTGGGGGGCATAAGCTTTCATGGGCTGCAACCCACTTCATCAGATGATGAAGGGGGCTGTAGCTCACAAAAGCTTATGCCTGAAGAAATTTGTTAGTCTTTACAGTGCCACAGATTTTGGTTGTTTTTAATGAAAAGCTAGTCTCCTGTTGAGCTGTAGCCCCCAGAATTTTAGAGTTCTACAAAACAGTGGGTCCAAGACCATCACTGACTGTACAGCACCTGCTAATGGCTCTGTGGAGAATAGGCTGGGCTTGTGGTGCCGGCTCTTCACTCTTGTTTCAAATGGCTAAACAATCACATTAAAGGACAGTGAATATTTTCATGAGAGGACTTCTCCATATAAACAATTGCCATAATGACTCCAGGGATGTAATAACATTGTGAATGGCAGAGGAGGTGATTCATGGAATGATTTCGCTGTTAAAATGTGGTTCAGTATGCGGGGGGGGGGGGGGAAGGTTTAGGAATCCCACAGAGACCAGGATCCTCCTTACTTACTGCTCTTGTACTTCAGAGGGAGAACTGGGTAGTCAATAATGAGACTTTCAGGGCACATCACAGTCCTGAATGTCTCCTTTGAAACATCACGACAGCTGGTGAAAAGGAGGCTTGGACAAAGAGAGTCCACATCAGTGCTACAGTTCAGTGTAGAGCATGCCTGCTTCTGCTACTTTCAAGTAAGGAATGCCCCCCTCACCCTTCACACACACACACACACACACCCCCAATTATTGCCCCCTCCTCCCAATTTACTATAGGTGAAGGATATTTCTTCTCTCAGACCTTCTTTTACCTGCCTCACTTGTAATAACAAGCCTATTGCTTGACATTTTTAGTTCACACTGAATAATATTGCTCTTCATGTTATGGGGGATCAAACATGTTGCAGACTCCATACATCTGATTAAACTGAAAGTTCAAATCCAAAGCATCCTTAGATAACTGGAAAGTTCAAATATGGATCCAAGCTTTGTGGGTTTTTCTCATCCAGATTTATAATATATAAAATTTACTTCTACAGGGAGGCATTTGAGTGCCTGATTGATAGAAATGCAGGGATAGAAATGCTTGAGGTTACATGCTCCAGCATTTTACATAACCACTTGACATGAAGAGCAGACGGTGCAAATCACTGAGTGAAAGATACATATTCGTAGTAGTTAACAAATGAGAATTATTAAATATTTTACTTTTCAGATAGTTTAACAACACATATGTGAAAGAGAAAAAAGGCCTTACTTTAAAGTAATCTTTCATAACACTAGGTGACTTGACCAGAGAAAACAAAATGCATGTGCATACAGAACTAACATATAAATAGCATGGTATTTGCATAGTCTACAGAGACTTATGTAACACATGTGAAAGTGCAGTGACACACGTATGTGGCTTTTGGACCCACCAAAAATTGGTATAAAGAAATATTACTTCTGCTTTAGGAACATCTGTCTTACTCTCTTTTTGGAAATGTAAAATGTAGTCAGATACTGATGTGAAAAAATAATAATAATAAAAAAAATAGGCCTAACCCTGAGCTCTCTTTCTTCTCATACCTATCAGGAACAAATCCAGTGACACCACCAATGTAAACCTGAGTAGGTGACAACACTTAGGCAATTTAAGTACCACAGCTACTGTTTGCAACATTCCAGTTTTAACTACACTGCCTTTAAAAGTCCTTTGGACAGGAAACAATTCTTCATTTTTATTCTAGAAAAATGGGCATAGGGAGAGTACTAGGATTTGAAGTAGACAGCTGAAAACAAATGGACAGAAAAGTTTAAAGGACCTTGACTTTTGAGTTGCATCTCCAAACCACAGTGAGGAGACTAAATATCTTTATGCATTTTATAGACTAGTTTTTTGTATTCAGCAATAATTTAGTCATTTAAGGTAGAGGGAAATGTACCAGAGGTGATACGGAGGCCAGAAGGAAAATGAAAAGTTGAGGAAAATTGTCTGGAAAAATTAACACATCAGATTCGGCTGTGGCGAAGACAAAAATTACTCGTTCATCATAAAGGCATTGTTACCCAGACTTAGCCAAAATCAAAACCAGAGCACTTTAGGAAAAGTTGTGATGCTGAAATCCTTGATCAGTATGCTCTTTACACAGGGTATGAATTTTGTCACTTGTCTTTCTTAGTCCAAATTTAAAAAAAAGAATCAACAAACTGTTTCTGTCTGGATTAAAAACAAAAAAAACCCCACAAATGCAGGTGCATGTTTCCCAAATATCAATTTTTGTATTTTTAAAAGCACTTGCTATAATATATCACAAAGCCCTAGTTAATTGCAACACCCCCAGCATTTCTAGTTCTTGTAATTTTATCCTGAGTCTCACAAAATTTGAGTTTTTTCCCCTAATGCTCGAAACCTGGAGTCTGGTGATGTTTTTGTTTCTTTGTTTTGGTTTTTTTTTTAAGAAAATAAAAGGGGGGACATTTCTAGCTTTCATGTTTGTGGATAAAATCTTGAAAATGTAACTTCAGTGCATCCTAACAATACAAAAACCAAGAATGCAACCAAATACTCAAATTTAATTTAAAAAAAAACCCTCATGATCCTTAAAGCCATTTACATTACTTTTGAATGCTTGGGGTTGGCAGTGCTGATATGAGACTATTGCCATCGTACTGAGGCGGAAACTCAGGCATGGATCAGTTGCTTACTGTAAGTCAGTGACAGGACTGGGACTGGCACCCAGGTCTTATTTTAACCACTAGCCCCAGAAGGAGGAAAGAGAACTCATGAAGCCTCACACTCACTGCCTCGTTCTAACTACTTAAAACACTCCAACAGCTAGAACAGGACAAGTTGTGATTGTCACTAGCCCGATCTAGCCAGCATTACTTTAGGATACAGAATTCAAAATGTTTCACCATTTACATCATTTGAGGAAGGGCAATTACTTACTTCCCTCTTATTTCCTCACACAAGATTTCATAGCAACATTGCCCAAAAGTTTCAGGATGTTATTTTGTCCCTCAGCAACCTACAGCATTCTCTATATCACTCCTAAGTAAAAATGGGACTCGCACTCTTCCAAGAGTGCCTGCAACATGATGAGTACATAGAAAGCAAGAAAAAGCTTCTCTACACACCATATGGTGTTGCAGACCACTTTGGTTCAGATGTAGCTGTTATGATGGTTACACAAAAATGTTTTTAAGCCAATAAATTAAAGTTGGCATATTGGTCTCATCTTGAAACACAAAGCTAAGGGATCTGATTAATCTTTAAATTGTTCCAGCATAAATCAGGAGAAACTCAGCAAAGCTACATTAGTGTAAGTGAATCAGACCCAAAGAAAAGGAACTGCTTACTGGATTTGGTTAACACGCTGACTTGCAATAGGGTTATTGGAAAAAAAAAAAAGTCTCCACACATACCAACATGCAAAATAGAAATTTAAGATAAGCTGTGGAAAGAGGGTGGGATTTCCAGAAAATAGGGAAGGACTTGTTACACCCTGCTTGTCAAGTTTTGCAGGATCACCTCAGCTTTGCTGGAGAAAAAGCGGGGAAAAAAGCTAACAGCTTTCCTTCTGCTTCTGCTTCTCCTAAATAAACTGCTTGCCTAATTTCCTTTGCAATTAGAGAAATGTTCCCTTTGAAAACCATTATTTCCACATGCTACTGAGTTGTGCACATTTTCTACACAGCCTGCTGGAAACTTGCACAGTTTGGGATAATGTTATAATTAAATGAACATCTTGCTTTTCTGTGTGAAAATCTAAGCAAAGCTTAAGCAACAATATTTCGGACACAGAATGTGGGGAAAGGGAGGGGGCATTTGTTGTGGCTTTCAGTGGCTCTGAAAAAAACGCCATTCAAAATTATTTATCTGCAGCAAGGCTGGGCTTTGCTCTCATTGCTGCATATTCTGCTAATGCTTTCTGGAAAACAAACAAGGAGTCCTGTGGCACTTAAAGACTAAAAATATATATTTATTGCATGAGTTTTTGTGGGAGGAAATCCTACTTCACCAGACAAAGTGACATTTTCTCCCACAAAAACTAAATATGTTAGTCTTTAACTGCCACAGGACTCCTTGCTTGTTTTACTGAACAAGACTAACACAGCTGCCCCTTTTCCTTGCTTTTTGAAAGACATTTTTGTAACTTTTTATAATCACAGTTCATTTGCAATAGTTACTGTCCAGTGAAATGCTAAAGAAATAGAACTGTTGAATATGGCATATGTGGGGTTTCTGTGGTATGTGTGGGGGTATATTTTGTACAGCTCCCTCACCAACTAGTTTCTTTCCTTATGACCCCCTCCTCTGCATACTGGAGCTCTGAGTCCTGCAAACACCTATGCAGGGGCTTAACAATCCACAGGCAAGCTACCCCATTGAAGTCAAAGTCTACTCAAGTGCATAGAATTAAGTGCACTTATAAATGTTTGCAGGATGGGGGTTATACAAAATACGCTGGGCCTCTTCCAAAGCCCACTGAAGTCAACAGGACTTTTTCCCATTAGAATTCTCATACAATGTCTACACTTAAGAAGGTAGTTCAAATTAACTTAGTTCAAATGAATTAATTTAAACTAATAATGGCTAAGTCAAACTAAGTTAATTCAAACTAACATGTCCCCACTAGAAACCCAAATCAAACTAGCACGTCCATGGACAGGACTTGCTTGTTTGATTTAGGAGGGGCCACCATGGGAAGTGTGGCATCATGTCTCTGAGGAGGGCCATGCCCCCACCCAATACATAGAAAGAGGAAGGCACCCTTGGACGAAAAATGTCAAACTGTGTTAATTCAAACTAATCGTTAGATCGAATTAATGTGGCTCCTGTGCGTTAATTCATCTGCTCCTGGTACTTATTCCCAAGTGAAGCTCCAATTGTGTGTGTGAGTGAATTGTCTTCACCAGGTACAACTGTAATGTCACAGGCAAAACATTAAAGAGTTTAGGTATGAGCAGACTAAACTGCAGAAACAAATGATCAGCTAAGGCTTTGATCTGTAGAAAATAAATGCTTACATTTTCACCATGATAAAAAGGGGTTTACTGTTGGGTTTGGCTTTCCCAGGGTTTGTCATGCAGTCAAAAAGAAAAAGAGATTTTTAAAAATAGCCTCTTTTCTGCAACTTGCACACTTCAGTCCTGTGTTGGTTTAACGAAAACTTCCCAGTATAACAGGACGATACAGGAACCCACTAATCTAGGTACACGAAACACTGCTCATTACTGTTATCATCTTGAAATGGTAATTAAATTATATAAAAAAAAAGAAGAAGTATAATGAGCAAGTGAACACTGGCCCCTAGAAAGCAGAGCAAATGAGACAAATTCAATAGGAGTGATGCTATTACATAGCAATTATGGGCCCATCAATTGTAACAATAGGTCAGAAAAAGTATACACCTAAGAAAGTTCATAAGTATGTTGACCTGGGAAACTGAAGGATTAGAAGACAATTTTTCTCCCTAGATAATATACAGAGGATAACACAGGACGAAGCCCCAGCCTTCTCCCAAAATAATCATTGGCAAGACTTCCCTGGGAGGAGGTAGGGGTCCATAGTGGAAAAAATGCAACTAGCGTTAATTTCAACATGAGAAGACCTCTCACCTCCCAGATTGTCCATCTTTAAAATGTGGAAATAGAGCTTCAGTTAGAAAACGTGAACTACATATGTCAAATACCTTCCACTTCAGAGCTGCACTGTACTATGGCCATTCAGCAGCACTGCATTATTATTAATTCTCGTGCAAAATAATATGGTGGCTCAGCGGAAGACATCTCTGAAACCATTAAGCTGTCTGACTCAATTACATATACTTCCTATTGTTGGCAGAAAGTGAGACTTCATGGTGTTCCCCCTTTCTCCCTTTAAAAAAAACAGTGCCAGGAATAGATGTAAAGTTTCCTGAAACTGGCTGAAAAGCATCTAACAAGGCAAGGAAATGAGACACTCAGATTTCAGAATGGTGTCAAGTGGTGCTAGCTGCCTACATTTTCAAAAAATGACTTATAATGTGGGGTGCCTCAGTTATTGAAGGTCCAACTTTGAAATATTTTTCTCAGGCCTGATTTTAAACAAGTGCTGAGCATCTCCCTACCCCCGTGCCTTTAGGCAGAGTGCATTAGAATCATAGGGTATATCTACAGCATGCGCTCAAGGTGACTTAAAGCCCCTTAACTTGACTTAAGCAAAGTTCAGTCTATATTTAGAAATTATTAAGTCAACTTAAGTAATTGTTTAGGTCGCCTTAAAAACTCCTGCCCTGTAAGTCAACTTAAGCATTTACGTTGACTTTACAGAGCAGGCCCCACCCTTTTCCCCGCTATGGGGAGTGATCAGGCTCTGGGCCATGGGTTGGCCCCTTCAATGAGAGCAATCCATCTCCTGCCATGTGGCAAGGAGTTGGGAGCCTGATCTGGCTCCCAGCCCCTCTCCGCAGGTGGTGGGGCTGGCAGCTGGTTCCTGCTGCATGCAGTGAGAGACTGGGAGCCTGATCTGGCTCCCAGCCCCTCCCTGTGGGCAGCAGGGGCTGGCAGCTGGTTCCTGCTGCTTGGGGAAGGAGGCTGGGAGCTCATTCTGGATCCCGACCCCTCTCCGCGGGTGGCAGTGGCTGGCAACTGACTCCTGCCATGGACACTTTGCAGTCAACCAGGGCAAGAATCAATTGCCAGCCCCTTCCACCCATTGAGAGGGGCTGGGAGCCCCATCGGGCTCCCAGGGTCTTGCCATGGTTGGCAGGAGCCAGCTTCCAGCCCCTGCTGCCTCCTGCAAAGGGGTGGGATCTGGATCCGACTGCCAGCCGCTTCCCTGACACCCCAGGGTCAGATCAGGCTTTGGGAGTCCAACTGCAACCAGCAGTGGGGCAGGGTGGCTCTGGGTATGCCTACACAGTGTCCAGTGCAGATGTACCCTGAAGTTGACTTAACAAGGTTGACAAAGTCAATCTTGTTAAATTGACTACCAGTGTAGACATAGCCATAGAAACTGGAAGGGACCATGAGAGGTCATTAAGGCCAGTTCCCTGCACTCATTAAACCATCCGACAGGTGTCTGTCTAACGTGCTCTTAAGAGATCTTAAATTAGGCACCGACCACTGATGCACTCAGAATCACCAGTCATGGCTTTTCTCTGGTAGTGTTCCAATACCAGTAGCCTACCTTTCCAATAAAGCCTTTAAGATTTGTTTTTTTTAAACAAAACAAAACCACCCTTTTTTCCTATTTATTGCTTATTAAAAAAACTGTAATCATGGTGGAAAGAAATATTACTCCTCACATTTCTTCATGTAAAGATGTATTGTTTTCCTTAAAATAACTCATTTGTGCTCTTTACTACTTGAGTACTATTCACTTTGTGGTACAGCATGTCCTTTGCAGGTGTAAACTGACTACATGCTCACCTTTCAGCGAGCACCAGTTAAAGATCCTGTTCCCTACCCCAAGAGACAGGCTCCTTTTTTATGATAATTTTCAGGTGAATTTGATGTCACTGCCCATGAGGAAGTTGACAGCCCTGAAAACTAAAACTCTCGGTTTACTCAGAATGGGTTCATCACTAGCCCCAGGATTTCATCCCAACATTATCCAGCACCCCAATGCTCTGAAAAGCTATTGTTCAAACAGTGGCTTCATCTCTGTGCCTTTGTTTTCTCTGGGATTTCTGTTGAGACTGTCAGGAGGAGTATCAGTTAGTACTGTGATGGTGGATTGCATGATCTAAACCCATGTCTGCTATGACAGTGATGGTCAAACTCTTTTCATTTGCAGATCTCTAAAAAAAAATTCAAAAGGTGGTCCTTTGAAACTCATGCAGTCTGCAAGAGGTCTGCAGACCCCAGGTTGAAAACTCATTGTACTAAGACCAGATGATAATCACCCACTCATTTCACATGAGTCAAACAGGTGTCAGATAGCAATGGATGTCAGTTACTACCAACCTACACTAGATTCAGACTGGTGACTTAGAAATGAAAAGCTCCAGACCCCGTTACCAATTCGCTGAATCATTAGTCATCCGCATTTACTGTAACATATTAGTTGCTACTGATTTTGTCACTCAAAATATTCAGAAATTACAGAATACTTCACTATGCTGTTCCAATAGTAACACCTCAACTGTAACAAAAAAAGCAAAATATGCTTGTCCATCTGAAACTACAATTAGGAGGGGACTCTGGAGAATTCAGGGTTTTGCTGTTGATCATGAAAAGTTACACACACACGTGTGTTCAAATGATTTATTACAATTTTAAAGAAATGAATAAATAAAATCCCACAATAAATATATGGCAATGAGGTACTTGAAAAAAGTGATGCTTACCCAAATTTTTGAAATTACCAAACTTTTAAATGTGCAGACCCCAAACCCATGTTTCCAATTTTCAATTCAATGATTCACGGAATAAGCATCTTGGACTGTACATGCGCTTCACTTACTTGTGAAGTCAAAGCTCTAAAATGAGTGAAAGTAAGATCAAGGATTGCTTCAGTGAACACAGATGTAGTATGTTAGGATTTTCACCTGAACTCTTTGCCCAACCCTAGTCTAAAATTAAACTCTAAAGGACAACATACAAATTAATGGGGGGGGGGGGATTCTACCTTTATAGAAGCAGAGTGTTCCAGAGATGACATGATTATTGTATTTTAAAACGGCCACAGAACAACATCTCGAAAACCAAAATAGATCCACCAGGTTTTTAATTTTTTAAACAAGTAAGGCTAAATAAAATGCCACTAACAACTTCTGAAATTCACTAATGCACAGTAACTTGGCTTCTCTGGGTCTTAAGTACTAGAGAATATTTATTTGAGAAAAGAACTCCATCTGGTGGCAGGTTTAAAAACCAAACCAAAACATCAGATTAATACAGAACAAGTGTGGCCAAACTGTGGCTCAGGAGCCACATGTGGCTCTTGAATGAAAAAGTGTGACTCACAGAAGAATGTCAGCAAATCTTTTTAGTAAGTAAAAGTATATGGCTATATGCCTCAGTGCAGCTCTTGAAGGTTTAATAATCAGCTTGTGTGGCTCTTGAGTGCTATAAGTTTGGCCACCCCTGAGTAGAACATACTCATGTCAAGAAGAACAAAACAGAAGCTGCTGCCCAAGGAAAGATTTGATTTACCATAAATAAGGTTAGGCTGAAAAGTTCTAACACTCTGTATTGGAAAAAAAAATTGTGCTCAGGGAATCAGTTTCTATATATCAGACAGACTCCCACCACCTTCTAAGTGGCAATTAAGAAGGTATATCAAAGCACATCCCACTCAAAATGAAAGACTAGTTTAACTCTTATGTACTCTTATTAATTTTGGTGTGAATTCTTTATTCGGGGCACTCAATCAATCAATCACTCCATGTCTGTAAAGGACTGAGAAAGGGAACATGAAGAGGAAGGACAGTCTTGTGGTGAAAGCATAAGACTGTGAGTACCACAGACTTCCTGGGCACGACATTTAATTTCTGTTCCAGCTTTCCCCCTCTATAAAAATAAAGATCATAAAACTTACCTCTCAAGGTCTTGTGAAGGCTTATCTACACCACACTCAAATTTTACAGTTTTAATCAGTGATTCACAACCTTTTTCACTTGTGAGCCACAGATACCATTTTTTTACAACCCTGAAAGGCCACCAGTTTCTGCTAGCCGTCCCCTTTCTCTCTTTCAACCCCACTACAGCTAGACAGAAGGCACTCACTGATCTTCCATCTCCCTGACAGCAGCAGGGAAACTGTAGCCCCGTGCACGCCGCCTGCGTCCCTAGGCAGTAGCTCCCTTCTGTAGCCAGGGGGAGAGGAGATTGGTGCTCCTCTTCCTCTGGCTCCATTGGGAACCTCAGGACCTGTGATCCAGGCAGAACACTTGACGCTCTGTCGCGTGTGTCATGCTAGGCCTGAAAAGGCCGCGCCATCTTTGTAAAATACATGACCTAAGTCTAACCTTTGAAGACATATTATAGGGAAATGCAATGTATGAGTAGGCTAGGGCTTTGAGATGCATTTGTATCCTTAGTGGTTTCTTGATGGTATTTACAGGTATCCTGTTAGAGGTTAGCAAGGTGAATGAAGTGCTTCTCTATCTGTTACCATTGTTCTATTGGAAGAGGTCAAGAGGGAACATTAACATCTAAAAGGACCTTTGATGTACCAATGTAAACTGTCTGTTAATGGTGCTAATGCAGTTAATTACCTGGGGTACCCAGGAGGTGAAGGTTTTCCTTCAAACGACAATATGTATTGCTATGCTCCACTTAAGAAAGTACCTGGGAACTGTCATCAAAGCCCACATGAAGAATTGACCTGCAAATGCCCACCTTGCTAGCTGCAACTATAAAAGGACATTGGGAACCGAATTCCTTTGTCTCAAATCTGTCCAAACTTCTCAGGGAAAGTTTGGGCCGCAGGATTGAGATCCCAGCCAACACTGGCCTGGAAACTGCCCTGCTAATTCTCATGGAGGAGAATTAGAACAAACTCTACACCTGGATTATTTGGTCTCTATTCCTATAAACTGAATTACTAACAACTGAAGCTGTGAAACAAGGACTTGTCTTTGGACTCTAAATCACTTGTATGTATGTGATTTACTTTGACCCTATAACATCTCTCATTTTGTTTCTTTTCTTTTTATATTAAACCTTTAGTTGTAGTTACTAAAGGATTGCCTGGCAGCATGTTATTTTGGGTAAGATTCAAGCCTATATCATTCTGTGTAATGTGGCTGACCCCTTGAGGTCAGAAGAACCTATTTCTTTAACAGACCTAGTGGCTGTACTGGGGACCAGTGACTGGAATGCAGTAAAGGGAGCTGGCTATACTATATGGTGGCTTCTTGATATCCAGTGTGGGGGATCAGAAGCATTGTTTGTGACTGGTTGGGGGAGTTTATCTCCAGGTAACCCACCAGTGCTGGGAGAATCTGTTCTTTTTGCAGCTTGTCCTGATCTTTGCATATTCAGGTGGTTATCCCAGGACGCCCGGGTGACAGTGTGAGAGGTGGATTTTTCCACCCCTCCTTGTTTTTCTTTTTGCTATGGCCAAACTCCAGCCTGGCTTATGGAATGTAGCTTGTTAGGCTTGTAACTGGGAAAAGAATTATGTGGTGTTATCTTCCAAGGTCAGAAAAGCGCAGACAGGAACACTTTTTTAAGAGAACTAACTGCAAGTCACCCCAGACTAGTTCAACCGAACCCTGGAAAGTGATAAAAGACACCTGCAGAGCCCATGAGCTCATGAGAAGGATCTACTGACCATGGTCAGTAAGTTTCCATGCTGACAAGCGATATGCTAATTTTCAGGGGTTCTGGTCTAGGCACGTTGGAGAAGCGATAGGTCAGCAGCCTGTCGTGTTGCCAGGGGATTTGGCCGCCTTTTAGGCATCTCCCCACTCTTCACAAGGAAGAGTGTTAAACCTCTTGACTGATCACCAAGGGAGCCTGCAGTTTTTTGTTTTTTTTTTTCTTTTTGGCAGCTCTTTTTCCTTTTTCTTTTTGAATTCTTTTACTAAGTATTCAATTTTCACCTGCTCACCCTGGAGTGGAGGGCTGTAGCCCTTGGCACATCTGAAGGGGGTGGCAGGGGGTCAGCTGGTCATGGTGGGCTCTGATTTTTAAGGCCACAGCTAGGAGCCCGAAGGCTGTCCTGTTTGCCCTTGGTCGAGCCACTTTAACACCGGTCCAGCCAAGTGCAGGGTGCATGCAGTTGGTAGCCACCAGACCAGTGGGCTGCTGAGTTGAAGGCAACAGATAGGCTGTCCTGTTGTCCACAGCCGCAGCCGTCTGAAGACCAGGCTGTTCTATCACATCTTGCTATCTTTTTCTCTCACTCAAAGGAATGGATCTGCTGTCTGTCACTGCGGAGCTAACATCCAGATGTGGTAAATATAACCTGGTCAAATTTGGGATTTAAATTGGTAAATGCTTTTTGGGGATGTGTGTGTGTGTGTATTATTACTGCTCTGAACCTATTAACCTCACAAATCAGAATCAAGCTGGTGTTCCACAATCAAACTGGGAAACAGAAGTGTGAAAGAGTGTAATAAAAGAATAAATCCATTTGTGTTCCCCGCCAGGCACCCCAGCTGACCCTTGTAACTCCTAGCCGCAAACAGCCCATGGCTAGCCTCACTGGGCCATGACCCACGGTGTCTGGAGAGCAAGGGGGAGAAGCAAGGTGTTTGTGCTGTCCTGGGTTGTGTGTGATGTTTTAGTGTATGTGTGTGGTAAATAGCAAAGCTCTTTTGCCTACAGATTGTGTGCTCTCTCTCTGTCTCCCATAAACCCCACCCTGTTAAACTATACCAACCAGAATTGGAACTGGGGGTTTTAATTCAGGGTTAGGCACAAGGATTGGGATAAATGTTATAGTGGGATTTGTGCTCTACTTTCTTTTTATTGGGCTATTAATTTGTACTTAAAAGATCTTTAAATGCCTTAAACAGAGTTCTAAAACCACAGTTTGTATGAGTTTTAATAAGTATAATTTAATAGGAATTGCAAATTTTTTAATTTTTGTAATAGGAATATTAGTAATTAGATAATATTAACCTCTCATTTACTTATTTTTCTTCTTTCCTTTCTGTAATTTTATTTATCTCAATAAAAGTCATGTAGAAAGTAGTTAACCCAAAAAATTGTGGTTTGGTCTTTTGCCTCTCGATTGGGACTCCTTCTTGCAGTGTGGGGATCGTGCCCCCTGCACCCACTCCCCCACAACATGTTGGAGATGAAGAAAGGGAGTGCTGATCTCCATCCTTTTGGCTGCAGCAGGAAACTGCACTGAGGTCTTTTAGCCCTGTGGAAATACACTCTACAAGGGTCCTTAGTCAACAGCTCCCTTCTGCAGCCAGCAGGAAGGAAGCCATGGGATGTTTTGAAAGCCCCCATGGTCCAATTTTGGCCCTGGGCTACAGGATTGGGACCGCTGCTTTTAACTATACTGTTATACTGTAGTCCTTTGTGAGCTGGTTACAGAATAGGACACACTGATGGGTAGGCTAGAGATGCAGGGCAAAATTGCAATGTCTTTCTCCCAGTACATTACAGAAACCATCTGTTATGCTATCCCAGCTTTCTCAGCATTTTCAGATTTCTCCCTTCTGATGTGTTGATTTAAAATATTATTTTATCAGATATACAGTCTTGCATTTCCTGAGCTAAATCCCATTGCTATTTACTGTAAAAGCACAATGAAGTCAATGGAAGGACATGCATATGGGCTTTGGATCAAACCTTACATTTTAACCTGCCTTTTAGACTGTATCTGATTGAGCATACCTATCTATTGATGGTTGAAAAAACACAGTCACTAAAGCAAGGACCTCTGTGATGGCAGTATGGGCAATCTTCAGGGTGTATATTGTCACAGTTCTGTTGACTCCAATGCTGTCCTCGAATGCTACAGGAGAAGTTTTGCACAGATATGGGTAGAACATTTCAAAGCACTTCACATGAACAGGAGGAATTACTATATTGCCACTAAAATATCTTCTAGCGTGGACCATACCAGCTGTTTGATATTGCACAGCAAAACCAGACATATTAGGACAGGAGGTGAAGAATAAGGTATGCAACTGAAGCTTCAGAGAGAAACATATCAGCTAAAATATAATAATCAATATTGAAACTGGGACCAGAACTAACTTGCTTGGTGCTAGAGATTAAAAATGGCTGGTTGTTAGGATCTCTTCTTTACATCTAATATGAATCACAATACTATTGACAGCATAATGGCATCTAACACAAAACTGGGGCTTTGGCTGACCTGCTAACTTACCAAACACCACCCCCCTGTAGCACCTCCCCCTTCCTGGTATAGTCTTCATTCAAGTACTGGCCAGGCCTGAATCTGCTAAACTACAAATATGTGACATGACATTTATGCAAAAGAAAATAAGTAGCATCCTACCTACAGCACTATAAATGTGAGGCAGAGGGTGTTATCTCAGAAACTTAGAACTCATCTTTTAACACTGTCCTTCCAGAAATTTGCTAAGGTAAAACCTGTGTGATCCACCCACCTAATGGTTTTTCAATAACCCAAAGAAACACAGATACAGCCCTCTCATCAAGAATTGATACCAAGACTAGTACTATCTTCAAATACAGAGTAATATGGAAATAAAATATAAATATGAGATTCCCAGAAACTAAAGACCATTTACATCAGAAGTCACTTTTACTTGGTACAGTTGTTGCTGAAAGCATAGTACAGACTGACAGTTATGGAAAGTGTAGCCCAGTCACTATGCATACAATATCAAACACACTGCAATAAACATGATTCTAAACAGTTAAACAGTAAAATTCTTAACACTTAGTCTTAACTTCTATAGAAACTTAATCATCTAATCATTCAGCAAATTTGTTCAGATAGTTGCTGAATGTGTTGAATCCAGACTGTCATGTACACCACAGATATTTTGCTTCATTTCCAGGCAGGCCCAAACACACCTTACTTAGAAAACCTTCTTACAGAATCCCTCTGGTTCATCAAAAGGGTCCTTCTGCTCTGTCCAAGCAAAGGATTGCTTTTCAGTTACAAGATCAAGACAGGGTCTCCATTAGCCTGATTGCTCAAACCTATGGTGCACCTGTGCTTTTTTGGAGATGGTTACCAATGATTTCTTGTCCAAGTCTATCTTCCTTTTTCCTTCTATTTCTCCCTCTTCATCCACTCTGCTTGGTCCTCTATTTCAAGTGCTTCTGTTCAGGCTACTGGGTGTAGATCTCCATCTCACTGTCCTCAGACACTCCAGACTGTCACCTCAATGATTTATAGGCTGGTGGCTGAGGAGTAGCACTTATGATGTAGGGAGTCATTTAGGGACATAGAGGGACAGTTGTGTGAAGATGACATGGGGTGCAATTGGGAAAGGGGAATGATGATGGCATTGTAAAGAGTGTGCAAGGGGTGATATAGAGTGACCATAAGGGGTTGGGTGAGTGATGGCATTTTCAGGGTTATGTAAGGGAGATCTTGTGTAGAGTAACACCGGGAAGAGGGCTGATGGGGGATGATAATGCTAATCAAATGCCAGATGCTGAATTTCCTTATCACTTAATTACCATCTATGTTTTATCACTAATCACTGTTTTTGCATGTTACAATATGCTTTAGTGCTGTCATCATTTTATAGTTGGTTAATAAATTCACTACTGCCTCTCAGGACTTTAAACAGTTTTTAAGGCATTTTAAGGCATCAGAAGAAGTGTTACCAGCAGATCAAGGGATGTGATCATTCCCCTCTATTCTGCACTAGTGAGGCCACATCTGGAATACTGTGTCCAGTTTTGGGCTCCCCACTACAAAAAGGACATGGACAAATTAGAGAGAGTCCAGAGGAGGGCAACCAAAATGATCAAAGGGCTGGAGCACAAGCCCTATGAAGAAAGACTGAAGGAACTAGGCTTATTTAGCCTGCAGAAGAGAAGACTGAGGGGGGATTTGATAGCAACCTTCAACTACTTGAAGGGTTGCTCCAAGGAGGAGGGAGCTCTACTGTTCTCGGTAGTAACAGAGGGCAGAACGAGAAGCAATGGCTTCAAGTTACAGCTGGGGCGGTCCAGGCTGGATATTAGGAAAAACTTCCTTACTAGGCGAGTGGTGAAGCATTGGAATAAGTTGCCTAGGGAGGTGGTGGAATCGCCATCTCTGGAGGTGTTCAAGTCCCAGCTGGACAAAACACTGACTGGGATGATCTAATGGGAGTGGTCCTGCTTTTTTTGGTAGGGGGTTGGACTAGATGACCTCGTGGGGTCCCTTCCAACCCTATGATTCTATGATTCTATGATTTCTGCTAATTCCTCCCCCAACATTCTATGTGGTAGGTTTAAGCATTTTGGGCCAAAAGTCTCTGGCTACAATTCCCCTCTTTGCTGGTTTGTAAACCTGTTTACAAGTCCAGCATTCTTAAATTGCGAGTTCCAACTCTTTGAGGATTTTTGTCCAGTTAACTTTGGACTCAAGGCTTGGCTTTGAGGGAAACCAAATGACAGTGGCACAAATCCTCATGTATGGTTCTCGCACTGATTGCACTTAATGGGGAATTATGCCATGACCTTTTAATTTGGAAGTTTTGTATCTGCTCCAACTGACTGGATTTTCTTTTGACCCAAATTACCTAAATTATGAGTGTTATAGCCATCACTATTTGTGATTTTAAAAGTATCACAAAATGATGCAAAAGAATATTTAAATACTTAGATGCTGTAGGAGACAAGCCCTAAAATATTCTCCACCAATTATGTTTAGTAACTCCCTTAATTCATTCCATTCAATTTATTCCTGTTCAGTTTGTTTTGCAGCATAATGAACAGCAACCAAAAACTTTCATGCATTTTCCTTAACTTTTGCTGCTTGCTTTTGTAATTCTCTGTTCTCTATTAGCTTTTTAATTAAACTTATATTTAATCCTAAAGGAATTGGGTTTATTTGCACATACAATTGACACTGATCTTTAATTTCTTCATTTACAGTTACAGGCAAACTAATTTTAATATTACACCCCGCTATAGATGTAATATCATAAAAACACATTTTCATAAGGATGATGAGTGACATCATATGCACTGTCCACTTTAAACATTATATATCAACTTTGAATACATATATGTTTTCCCTACCTACACAATCATTGAATTATTAAATGACCATGTATTTAATAGGTAATTACACTTTCCTTTATCTTTGTTCAAAGACATATCAAGATTGGTTAGCATTATTATAAACATATCTTATATCTTGTTCTTCTGTACAAGCCTCAAGTTCTACAGTTCTCCGTGTATCACTTTACTTTATTGCCCAAAGTGTGTATCCAATTGGTTATTTGCACTTTAGGTTTAATCCAAGAGCTATTACTGGAGATGTCCACTTTGTCTGAGCTTTAGATATCATAAGTTAGTACATAAGCAATTATTTGTTTTTTTTTTTTGAGGATTAAGTGAAGTTTATGATTTTCTACCATTCATTTAAATTTGCCTCAAATCAGAAACATGTTTCCACATTACAGTCTTACAGCAGGCTTATCTGGCTATGTGGACTCCCTCCTCAAACCCTAGGCTATCAACACTCCTAGCTATCGTTAAGACAACACAGACTTCCTGAGAAAAAAATCCAATCCATTAGTGAGCTTCCAGAAAACAACATCTTGGCCATTATTGACATACAAGCTCTTAACACCAACCTCCCACACAAAGATGGATTACAAGCTATTAAAAGAACCATCCCAGATGCTGCCACAGCAAACCTCATGGCTGAACTTTGTGGCTTTGTACTCATCCACAACCATTTCAGATTTGAGGATAATTTATACCTTCAAGTCAGTGGCATTGTTATAGAAACCCTCATGGTTCCACAATATAACATTTTTTAATGTCTGATTTAGAACAACATTTCCTCAAGTCTCATCCCAAAGCACCTCTCCTCTACTTGTGCTACATTGATGACATCTTCATCATATTGACCCACAGTAGGGATTCCCTTGAGGAGTTCCACAGAGATAGCAACACTTTCCATCCCACTATTAAACTTACCCTGGACTACTCCACAGAGGAGATCCCCTTTCTGTACTCTACAGTACAGATTAGGGATGAACACATATGCCTACACTAGACAAATTAGTCCGGATTAAGGAGGTTTAATCCCCAGTTAGTTTGAACTAACTCCAAACTGCTTAGTTCAGAGTAAGCAAGTCTGAACTAAGCAATTAGAGGTAGACATAGCCATAAGCACCAGCCTATATCAAAAACCTACTAATCGGTATAGTTACCTACTACCCTTGAACTTTCTTCCGAACTACACAATCCATTGTCTATAGCCAAGCCCTAAGATGTAACTGTATTTGCTCCAATCCCTCAGACACAGACAGAAACCTTCAGGATCTCCATCAAGCATTCTTAAAACTACGGTACCCATCTGCAGAAGTGAGAAAACAGATTGACAGAGCCAGGCAGGTACCTCAAAGTCAACTATTACAGGAGAAGCCCAAGAAAGAAAAAACATCAGAACGGCACTAGTCATCAGCTACAACCTCCAAGGCAGACCTGTACAGCACATCATCAGGGATCTACAGCCTATTCCATAAGATGATCCTTCACTCTCTCAAGTCTTGGAAGACAGACCTCTCCTCGCCTATGTACAGCCCCCAACCTTAAGCAGATCTTCACTAGCAACTACAGACCTAACAACAGAACCATTAAAGAACACAACAAACCATGCTGCCAATTTTTTCCACACATCTGCACAAGAGACACTGTTATAGGACCCAATAAAACCAGGTACCCCATCAAAGACTCATTCACCTGCTTATTCATCAATGTGATTTAGGCCATCATGTGTCAGAAATGCCCCTCTGCCTTAGATATTGGACAAACAGAATAGACTCTATGCAAAATAATAAATGGGCACAAATCAGACCTCAAAAATCACAATAGTCTAAAACTGGTGGGTGACTATTTCAAGCTTCCTGATTGCTCCATTGATGATTTGCTAATTGCTGTGCTTAGACAAATGAATAACAGCTCAAGGCTTCAAAGAGAAGACACAGAGCTCGAATTTATTTGTAAATTTGTCTGTGTAGCTTCAGGGCTAAATAGGGATGTCGATTTTTTTTTCTCATTACAACAGGTGATTTGACCTTACATTCCTCTGTATGCTGTTCCCCAGTGTTTGACTCTTAACAACTACTTTGATTTGCTGTTACAGTGTAACCTGATTCCAGAACTTACACTTCCCTGCATGTATTTTCTCCCATTTTATAAGTTCCCCCATCTTCAAAGCATCTGATGAAGTAGGATTTTTCTCCCACAGAAGCTCATTTGCTGAATAAATTTGTTAGTCTTTAAGTACCACAGGACCCCTTGTTTATGTTTCCACATTGGATTTCTTACTTCCAAAGATAAGATACCACTCATTCCATCTCTTATATCTTTTATTATATCATTCTTCCATGTTTGTGCTTGTATACAGGCTAGTGCTAATCACATATTACATTCTAATACCTCTACTGGGTCTAGGATAGTTAAATGATCTGCTCTTTGGAGACTTTCCCATTCAGGAAATAGATTAGCAAGTAAATGCTGACTTGTGCTCATTTCATTCAGTGAAGTTTTTCAGATTTTTTTTTAAAGTAAATCTCCCAATCCTTTCCCCATTATATTTAATTTATTAGCTAATTTTTCTACCTCTGCACTGTTTAATATTCTTTCTCCTCCCAGAACTGTATCACCTGGTTTCCTTTCCATCCTATTAGTTGACGATTTTGGGAAACTCTGGTATTTAACTATCTTTTCCACTCTCTAGCTCATGGTTCAGTATATTTGTGACATTGAGGTCTACTAGAAGAAACTGAAAATAAATCTATTACTGCTCTCTTTAAAGAATAAACAGGGTCTATTAATAATTTTTCTTCTATCTTTAACCACATATGGACCTATTATATTTTGTTTGGATATCCAGGTGAAAGGAAATGGATAACTAGAATTGTTTCCCCTAATTATCCAAAGTCCACTTCCACATATTCTAGTTACATTTACCTGGGCATTGCCACACTAACTAGTATTTCACCAGTAAACTACTTCATATTTTTCTTCATGTATAATGTTTATACCATAATGTATCTGGCCTTAATTGCCTTTTAGATATATTAATTTCCAATTTACATTCTAATGCTAAATCACTAAAACCGCCTCATGAATCTTCATTTGAGCTTATTTGATGTTAAATTCATTCTATTATGATACCATTGTTTGCATATCATTTTACTTTTTTTTTTACTCCAAGTGGCATATTCCATGCTTGGATACCACATGTGAACTTTTTGTCTAATATTATGGACATTCTCCTGATATATTACATTAGGTCCTTCCATGATTGCACATTGCCATTCTCCTGCTATTGTCACTCTAGCAGAAATTTCTCAGGATTAACTGAAATCATTGCTCTTCCTATATTTGGATTAAATTTGAGCAGAAATGTCTTCTTAAATGGGACTACATCACAGACTGCTCTGCCTGTCTGTTAGTGAAGAATGCTTAAATACTATTGCTTTATAGCTATGTATGATTCTGGCCTTTCTCCTGTATTTTGTCTTTTTTTTTTTTTTGTGAAACTACATTATTAGGTCTTCACATGGGAAGAATTTTAACACTGCTCCCTGTTTGTCCTCCCTTTGGATTTCATATGTAAGTCCTACAAAGTCCTCTGAGCAGGTATGTTCCTTTAGTAAAGCTGAGAGTTCTTTTCCTACTGTCCTAGGCATTCCTGCTGTTTTGGTTAACCTCTCAACTACTGTATTCCTATTTAAAGGACCCAAAGACTTTTGTAAAGCTCTTATCTGTTCAGAAGAATAAGATCTTTCCTCTGTCCCATGTACATTATCCACTGCAGGAGTTTTAGTAACTGTAGGGGTAACTGTTGGTGCTATATAGAGTGGTCTCTGCATCTTCTAATCCTATTTCTTTGTTGTTCCCTTGATCACCTTTATATTTAACTGCTATTACTCCTTTGCTAACTCTTTTAGAGCATTTACCTGTTTGAAGCATATTGCATGATTTATTTTTCCTTTTTTACCTGCATCTGAGCGCACTGCTCTCATTGCAGCTTGTCTATTGCCTTTTGCTTCCATTCTTTAGCTTGCAGAATCATTCTAATTCCTTCATTTGATTCATTTTGGAATAAGTTAATTTGAGGAGTTTGTGTTAACATGGCTGTTTTTAATGTATCTGCCTTTGTAGTAAGTATTTAGTTCCTTACTAATGTTATCCTTTCTGTTCCTTAGTTCTTGTCTTTCTAATTTTCCTTCTTTGTCTAAAAGAAATGCTGTGGTATATAATCTTTGTAAGGCAGCTCACTTTCTCTTTTAGTGGGTTTTTCTGAGAAAACTCCTTTTATTTTGTGGTTGAATCCTCTGTTCTCACCGCTTACACTGTTGCTGCTAGGCTGCAGGTTTGGTGAAGGCATTTTCATCCCATGGACATTGTCCTATTTTTCAAACAAATTCTTCCAGACTATCTCCTAGCATTGTGTCTGCAGTATTTTCTTGTTTTAGCCCTTCCTATCTCAACATCACTAGTTTTCTAGCAAATCCTTGGTAACCCTGAGGCCTTCAGCTTCCTCCTCGCTGTCAAATTCCTGATTTCCGACAGTCTGATTTCTGAGGCCTTCTGCTTCCTCCATAGTATCAAAATCTATGTTATAGCCTTTTGCTAATGTCCAACTTCCAATGTTACACTCCTATGTATTTTTAAGTTGTCTCCTGGAAATACGTTCATTGTACCTGATTATCTAGCTTGCCTTTATTGGGATGGTTTTTGCTCCCACGAGGGCTGTCAAGCAACACTATACCCTACTGCTTGAAAGGAGCAGTCTACACTTATAACAACTGTAATTACTTAATCTATCCTTTACCTTGCTTACCTGTTGATGCTCCTTTAGATGCAGTGTACATCTGTATTTAATGCTTGTTATTGTGTCTAGTTTAAGTGTTATGCCTTCCTCTCTTGCCTTTAAACTGCCATACATTCAAAACACCATCTCCTCTGACCATCCTTTAACAGTGCTATGAAAACACTAGGCTTGGACATCAAGTTTACTTTTTATGGTATCCTGACCTACTTCATCACAGTGTTCTTGGACACAGCAGTCAAGGAATACCAAACTGCTACTTTTTTCCCCCCACAATTTGGCTTACTCTGATCCAAGGGTTTTGGCATACTGTTCTAATAACACTTCTGTATATTCAGTTGTGATGTGTGTAATTGTGTTGTATGCTACATTGTATGTGTCTATTTAGAATTGTGTGATTGTTAGTTTGCATAATTATGTGATACTATCTATGCAACTATGAGTTACAGTTAATTTGGTTTGTTCTGTTGTATGCCACGTATGTGTTGTACACGTGTTATTTGTGTTGTGTAGATTTGTAATGTTATGTTGTGTGCATTTATGAACATACAAATAAATATTCAAATAGCAAAATACATATAAAATCATTAAACACTGAAATATTTAGTTATTTTCAGTCTTACCTCTTCAAAAAGATTTTACTGTTCCAGTATCAATTATTTTTTAAGGCAAGAAAGGCCACCCTATAAAGTAGACGTCACCTACTAACACTGCACTTCCAGAAATTTTCTGAGGTGAAACCTGTCCAATCTACCTAATGGTTTTTCAATAACCCAGAGAACAATAGATACAGCCCTCTGATCAACAATTTGATACCTCATCTGGTATTTTCTTTGAAAACAGAGCAGTTATCTATGAAAATCAAATATAAATGTAAGATTCAAGGACTGAAAATACTCTAACTCATATCACTTTTACTTGGTACAGTTATCACTGCATGCATAGCAGAGTGACAGTCAAAGAAAGTGCAGCCCTGTCACAGCACAGAAAATATCAACCTCACTCTGAGGTTAACACAATTCTAAACAGTTACAACAATAAAATTCTTAACACATAGTCTTAATATCTGTAGAAGATTATCTAATGTTGATCAGAGTTGCTGAATGGGTGGAGAATCTGGCCTCTCACACATACCACGGACATTCTGCTTTATTTACAGGAAGACCTAAACACTCCATACTTACAAAACCTTCTCACAGAATCCCTCTGGTTCCTCAAAACGGTTCTTCTGCTCTGTCCAAATGAAAGGATCACCTTTCAGTTATGAGTGCAAGCCAAGGACTCTGTTAGCCTGATCACTCAAACCTAAGGTGCACCTATGCTTTTCAGTAACTCTTACTGATGCTTTCCTTTTGTGGTCTATCTTTCTCTTTCCTTCTCTTTTCCCTTCTTCACTCATTCTGCTTTGTCTTCTATTTCAAGTGCTTCTGCTCAGGCTGCTGGATGGAGGTCTCCATTGACACTTCACAAATTGCTACTGCTACTTGAGTTATTTATAGCCTGACAGGAGGGAAGATAGCACATACCGATATAGGGTTCATGGGGTAGAGAGACAGAGGTCTGAGACCAACATAAGCGCCGACATAGCGTGGCAGTGGAAAGGAGGGGAATGATGAGGGACACCATTCTAAAGGCTGCATAAGGGAAAACGTAGGGTGAACTTATGAGGCTGGGTGAAGAATGGCATTTTTAGGATTATGTAGGGGACATCTTACATAGGGTGACACTGAAGCGGTAGTGCTCAGGGATGCTGCTGCTGATCAGCTGCCATATGCTGAATTTCCTTATCACTTACCTCCTTTTTATACCTTACCACTAATCACTGTTTTGCACAAGATGCTCTAGTAGTGCCACCATCTTATAACTGATTAATGAATTTACTGATGCCTCTTAGGAATTTCAACCCTTCTTGAGGTTTTTCTGCCAGTTCCTCCCTAACATTCTATTTTGTAATTTTAAGCATTTTTTAACAAAAATTTGTTGGGGGAGGGGGGGATATCTCTTTCTCACCATCATTTAAAGTACAGTCTTCTATTCCAGACAAAAATTATCCTCTCTGACCAAATTATGTCTTTGAAAAATCATCTAAGTGGTTTAGTTGATTTGTAAAAAGCAAGTAACTAAGGGATAACCACTGGACATATATTCATGGCTAAATTATTTGTACAGCAAAAGACTTAATGAAGTATATTGTTCGGAAGCAGAAATGACAGCTGGGGCAACAAGGCAAGATCTGAAGCCCTAGTAAGGTTCACAAGTAGGTAGGAAGGGATGAAGACAACTTAAAGTGCAGAAAAGCTTTAGAACACTGTTTTAATGTACATCAGCACTCAAGCAGCTCTTTCCTATGGGCTTTAGTTACTATAACCTGGAACTGTATAACTAGATACCACTGAAATGTTCTGTTCCACACAGCTGAGTGGACTCCAGTGGTATCCAGCCATAAAGCTCCAGAGTACAGAATTCACACTCACTATCGCCTGTTTGTTGCAAGCCAACAGAACTTTGGAATCCTGGAGATATACCTCTAATTTTTTTTCCTCCCTTTTCCGTATAGTTGAAAAAAAAAAAAATGTCCTGGATAATTCCACACAAAAATCTTTGTTAATAGAACATTAAGTTTAGGAGCTATCAAACAATTCTGTCCCTTTAGAAAAGAGTTTTTAAGTACATGATCATGTGACATTTAGTCTAGACTTTAAGAAGTTATCGTGAACGTGCAAGGTTCAAAGATGTAAGTAGGTATTGCAACAAGGCTCCTCCTCTACCTTGGTAGGTCCTGTACTTCCCTTTAAGAGTGGGTCAGAAAACTACAGTGGGGACCCATTTATGCGTGGGTGTCAGGGGAACAAGCCCCTGGTGACTGCGTGTAAACAGTACAGAAAGGCCTTCCCCAGGGCACTGGCCCAGGCCACAGTCTCTGGCCATGGGCCATGCCCCCGGCCCTGCTTCTGTGCTAGGGTCCAAGCCAGCCTCAGGTGCCTGCTGCCGCCAGCCTGGCCCCGGATCCCCGGCTGGGGACAGGCCAGTGAGCGGCAGTGACAGCTGCTTCCAGCCCTGTTCTAGGTCCGGCCACCCATGGCCATGGCTGCTGCTCCCTGCCCTGTCCCCGGCCAGGGATCCAGGGCCAGGATGGCAGCAGCAGGCGCCTGAGGCCGGCTCGGACCCCAGCACAGAAGCAGGGCCGGGGCAGCGACGCTCCTGGTCCCGTTTACACAATGCGTGTTAACAGGACCCACGCGTTACTTTGGGATACATCCCGTTACCACACATTAACCGGTTCCGCGCGCAAACCAGTTGTGCGGTGAAGGGTCCCCACTGTACTTCACTCTTAAGTGCTCTTGTAGGCCCTTGACTCTTTCCTGGGGCTCTTGTACCTCCAGTGGAGATGGAAGGGAACCAGTCCCACCCTTCACTCCAGATCCCAAGCCAGGGACTCTACAAGCAGCAGCCTCACTCTGCTGCTTTAGGGAACTGGCTAGACTTCCTGGATTACTTTCCTCTGTCCAAACTGCTCAGGTACGAGCCCTTCCTGTCCTCCTTTCCAGGGGAAGCCCTTGGTTTCTGACAACCCCACTGGGTGTTGTTGTGCCCAGTTAAAATCTTTCCCTTTTAAGAGAGTTTCTTTCCCTCAGGCCTTGGATAGGTCCTTTGACCCCCTTCAGGCAGGTGTTTTTCCTCCTTTCAGTGTTCGTACCTGCCTTCCTGCCCAGAGTTTAGCTCCTTCTACTAGATCAGTCTGCCATCCACACATACCTTGCCTCCTCATACTCTTTCTGGTAGCTCTTCTCTCTCGCACACTCCACCCACATCATTTTTCTGGAGGGAAGGATTTTCAACAAGTCCTGGGCAGGGGCATGATTAGCTCTAGGTGTGCTAATCACCTAGCTACCAGGGGAAAAGGGAATTGCTGAGTCCAGGACTGATATACTGGCCTTCTAGCACTCTCCAGCAGCCATAGCCTGTCACAGTATATGTATCAAACAAACCCTTCTATTTGAAGATTTGTTAAAGCAAGAGACTTCTAAAACTTGTTCATTTGTAAGAAGCTGGGAACTGGGATTTATCAATTAAAGCTAAAAGATTTAGAAAGTCATTTCAACAATCTCATGGTTGGTTTAACTGGTTTGGGTGGAAAAGGAACCTTTGCTTTCTGTCACAACTTCTGGTTCCCAGATACATTGGGTAAAACAGACATTACAAAGGCATAGTTTAATAGTATCAGTAAATACAGGAAATGATAGATATTACACCTTTAGTCCAGAACTAAAAGCTGAACCCTATTTGATGGTAATTTTACCTTTAGTTTACATTTTAAACAAAAATAAAGTCCTACTAAGCCCTGCAGAATTTGCCAGTTGCTATGTTCAGGTGACAGATGGGAGTCTTGCAATCTGTTCTGGAAAATCTTTTATTTTACAATTATTCAGAGATTCTTTCACAGCACAGCTGCTCCTGTGCTGACCTGGCATTGGGGTCCGTGTCAAGCTTCTTAGGGTTACAAGAAAATCTAAAAGGAAATTTCACAAATAATCAGTTATTCAGTTACCAGCACTGGAAATGACATCCAACTCTGGAATTCTCCATCAGGTTTCTTCCCAAAGGCTTATGCTGCAAGGCAAAGTATCAGCTCTCACATACTCTGTCCCTAGTATGTGCCAGAAACTTAGGCAATATTTTGTGCTCTAACAGTTGTCTGACTATAGCTGTACATACAGTGTGGTATCCAAAGGAATATGTAGTATGTTTGAGAACACTTCTCAGTGCAAGGACTTATACCAAATACATCAACTTTGTCTAGGTCCACAACTGACTACTCTCTGGTGAATAAAGACACCTCCCCACATCTGCAGACCATCTAGGAACACAGAAAACCCCTGTGGAGAGACTAGGGCAAGGCAGACATCTTAACCCTAACTCAGGATTGCCAAACAATTCTTCTCTTTATCACAGAATCATACATTAGGGCTGGAAGAGAGAACCTCAGGTGATCATCTAGTCCAATCTCATACTCAGAGGAGGACCAACCCCAACAAAATTATTAGCCCAGAACTTTGTCAAGCTAGGCTTTAAAAACCTCCAAGGATGCAGCTTCCACCTCCTCCTGTTATCCCAGAATTAAAACCCTTCAGCTGTTAAGGTGGTTTTTTTGCTCACCTGTGGACAATAATGCTATTTGTTCTAGGACAAATTCAATGTGGTCCACTTGCCTAAATGGGTAAAACCCCTAGTGGAAAATACAGCTACGGCCTGCTGATCAAGAACAGACATAGAGCAATAAATTCTTTGAAAACAAGTGTTAACATTTATATTTGTTTACAATTTTGAGATTAAAGAACTGAAAATATTTATCTTAAAAATCAATAACTATTTGTCCCAGTGAGCATAGCACAGAATGACAGTTGGATAGAATGCACCTCTTCTGTGTTACATTATTTAAAATCACATAAACATTACTATTAACTTAAAACATATAGCATATACTTTGAGAAATCACCAAAAATCCTCTGCCAGCCCCCATGCCAGACCTGCCCACTGCATCCTCAGCTGGTGCCAGGGGTGGGGCCAGAGGGGGAGCAGACCTCGGGTTCAGGACCACAGCTAGCTCCCCCCCACCAGCAGGCAGATGCAGGGTTCCAACCAGGACTGGCTTTCGACACCACCAGCAGGCGGCTTCCAGCTCTGGGGTTGGAACCGGAAGCAGACAGGCTGACCTGGCTCGCTCCCCTCCAGCTCTGCTGGCGGGGGGGGGGGGGAGTCAGCAGGGGCCAAGGGAGCCCCAGGTAGTGTCTTCTTAGTCCCTGCTGGCCCCAGCGGGGAACCACAGCCACCAAGGAAGTGCTGTTGTGGCACCTGGCACTTGCTGCCTGGCCATGCAGCGCCAGGAGGAGCAGGGTCAGCAGGTGAGCCTGAGTGGCACTGCATGCCACTCAGGCTTGGCCCCGCATGCCACTCAGGCTTGGCCCCGTGACATTTTTGGCATGGGTGCCAGGGGTTGCTGACTCCTGTTAGAACCTATGACAGTCAACAAATGATGATCAGTCATGTATGGAACGGGTGAAGGTGAGCCCCCCGTCACACTCAGCTTTATTGAGAGGCAGGCTTCAAGCACTTCCACGTACAGCACGTTACACATCCCTCTGCACCATTAACATGGATCCAGTTCTGCAGTCATAGGCAGCTGGATTGCTTTTCAGTACTAAGCCTATACCTAGGATGGAGTTAGCTAGCTGGCTTAGCCTTTCAGGGCACCAGTGCCTTACCACTAGTTGATGAATCGAGTGCTGGTCAGAAACGGGTCTGGTTGGCAGGATCAGGTCCAGTCTCAGGGTCAGGCTGTTGTGGGTCTGGGTCACAGTTTCCCTCTTGGGCATGCTGGCTCTGCAGTTCTCCTTGGTGTTGGGTGTTGCTACAGTTCTTGGCTCAAAGTTTCACAAACTATGCAGGCAGAGGTCTCTCCTCATATACTCTCAGGGAGTAACATGCAGAAACATGCAAGAGGAAGGGGGAGAGAATTGGAAGGCGTGCTAAGGTGGGTAGGGGAGGAGGGATGAGTCATAAGGGTATTTTTAGCAACATCAGTCAGGTGGGGGATTGAGTCATTTGTGAAGGGAGGGGTGAGTTCTAAAGAGCAGTTTAGAGTTTAAGGTAGTATGCTAAAATATAATTGTGTATTTATATTATAGGTCCTCCTTAAGAGTTTGCAAGGGGCTGCAAATCCACTGTTTAAAGCCACATGTTGCACTTAATACTTCCTAAAGTCTCCTAATTGTAACCATTACCTTGCAACTAAGTTAGCTACTACAAATAAGAGTTAAGTATTAACCTGAGGTTTTTCAAACCCCCCCCCCCCAATCAGTTGCCTTCTGCTGTTTTCACTCATGAATTCAAAGAATTTTGGGACAAAATCCCTGGCTACATTCCATAGGTAACCCATCTACTGTTTTATCACCCTCCTAATGAAATCTTTTCCCCTAATGTCCAACCTAGCCACGGTTAGTGAGACCACTGTTCTTTATTATATCATCTGCCACCAACAGCCTAGCTCCATCCTGTTTGGAACCTCAACATGTTTCAGGACAGTGAAGGCTGCTATGAAATCCTCCCACTTCTCTGCAGACTAAATAAGCCCAGTTCCCCCAGTCTCTCCTCATAAGTCCAGTAGACTCTACAGTTTGACCACATCTCTTCTGTAGTGGGGAGACCAAAGCTCAATATAGTACTACAGATGTGGCATCAATAGCATTGAATAAAGAGGAATAATTGATCTCCCTGATCTCCAAGCAATTATCCTACTAATACAGTCCAATATGCATTTACCCCTTCTGGTAACAATGACACACCGTTGACTCATATCCCACTCCTTGTTCACTGTACCCCCCAGATCCTTTTCTGCAGAACTGCTCCTTAGCCACTAGTCCCCAGCCTGTAGCAGTTAATGAGATTCCTCCACCCTAAGTGCAGGATTCTGCTATTTGTCATTGTTAAACCTTAGATTTCTTTTGGCCCAACCCTCCAACTTGTCTGTATCCTACCCCTACCCTCTATCATCTTTCTCACTGCCCGAAGCTTAATGTCATCAATGAACATGCCAAGGGTTCAATCCACCCCATCCTCTAGATCAGGCATGGCCAAACTGTAGCTCGGGAGCCACATGTGGCTCTTGAATGAAAAATTGTGGCTCCTGGAAGAACATCAGCAAATTAATTTAGGAAAGCAGCCCCAGTCTAGTCATTCAGGAGGGGGTTGGGATGGTGGGGAGAAGCATGGCATGGTCAGGATTTTAAAAAAAAAAAAAAAAAAAAAAAAAAAA
>ML682057.1:895158-935561 GCA_007922195.1 Podocnemis expansa | reverse complement strand
CAGCTAAGTTTTTACTGTATAGGCCTAATTTTCATGGTAACCTTAAGTAATTATTAGAATTTGACATTAGTAGGGTTGATAGTTGTCCTCTTTTTACGATAAAATAAAAGTGTGCAATGAATTTTACACTTAGCAATTTTGGAGTAGGTAAAAGTATATGGCTATAGGCCTCAGTGCGGCCCTCAAAGGTTTAATAATCAACTTGTGTGGCTCTTGAGTTCCATAAGTTTGGCCACCCCTGCTCTAGATTATTAATGAATATGTTGAACAAAACCAGCCCCAGGACTGACCTCTGGAGCACTCCACTCGATACCGGCTGCCACTTAGACAAGCTATTGATCACTACCATTTGAAACCAACAAGCAGTTAATCCAACCCCTATGTCTTTAATTTGCTGATAAGAACACTGTGGGAAACTTTTATCAATCATCCAGGACCTCCCTCAATTGCCATGAGTTTTCAAAGAGACCGGCCCATGGTTGTGCCAGTCATACAAACGTGGCACCCTAGATGTACTGCATCCAGCCCAATGGACATGTGTATGTGCAGCTTTTCAAAGTAGTTTGGAACACATTCTTTCACCACTGAAGGCTGCTCATCTCCCCATACTGTGTTGCCCAGTGCAGTGATCTGGGAGCTCACCTTGTCTGTTAAACAGAAGGGAAAAAAAGCACTTTACTGATACTGTCTCCCCATACACCCAGTTAGTCACTCTCTTTACATCCACTTGCCTAATGGGAAGTGGTTCTTTCCACTAGTCAAAGATAATGAAGCATCCTTTCTCAGACTAAAAGCAGATTCCTCATCACAAGGGAAGCCAGATCAGGAGCAGGTTGTGCAGCTCTACCCCACCACCTATGGCGCTGGTACTCATTCTGCCTTGAGGCTTTTACATGAAAAGAAGGGAACAGGCAGAGAAAAATGGAGGATGTCAGTTACAGGCATGCCAGGAACAGTACTATAAACCCCACCCTGAGCTGGTTTTCAGTCTGGCAAAGAATCTGCATTGCTTGATGTGGGCTGCTGCACAGCTCAGACGACAATTATGCTGGCTAACAGCTGTGTGGGGTAGATCAATTCCTCTTAAAATGCAAACATGCACAGGGCATCACTGGGCATGGAGGAAGGATGAATAATAAAAAGGAACACTTTTTTTTTTTTCTCAAAAGCCTGAATAAGATGGAACCAAACTGATCATCTGTAGTGTGAATGGGGACTGGCGTGTGTGCACACAAAACAGCAGCTCAAAGCATACCACACTCTTCTGATATCTGCTGTTCTTGGATTGCCCACATCATAGATCACTTCATGAGTCCCTGCACAATCCTATGCTCTCTTGCCCCTCCATCTCTTCCTTCACCTAATCAAAGTTGCTCCAGAAGGACATGAGCCCATTTGCAGAACTAAACTACTGTATTAGGTAAGTTTCTGAGGTAAATACATCTTTGCATGATGAACAGGAATTATTAAAAACAACACACACACACACTGCAGGAAAATAAAAAGCAAAGGAGACAAAGTACTGTTACTTGCTAGTCATATATGGATGATGAACGACAAACCATTTTACCTCAAATTCAGGGATGAGGGCACAAACAGCAGCATGATGTAAGCTTGTGCGTAACTGCACATGCTGCAGCTTTTCTGTGGATAAAGGAATTCAGTTCCCCAGCTTTGCCAAGTTAACCACCCTTTAATATGCTGTAGTCACATGAAGGGAAAACAAGCAAGGAGTCTTGTGGCACTTAAAGACTAAATTTATTTGTTGCATGAGATTTCGTGGGAGAAAATCCCACTTTGCCAGATGCTTTGAAGATGGGGGATTTTGTCCCATGAAGACTCATACAATAAATAAATTTGTTAGTTTTTAAGTGCCACAAGACTCCTTGCTTGTTTTGGTGAACAAGACTAACATGGCTACCTTTTTGGAATGAAGGAAAGTCCATTTGGTTAAGAAACTCATTTCTGAAGTTTTATTTTTAAAGCATAACAAAAAATGGGCAAGTATTAAATCCCTTTCATATTGCTTATCTCATATTGAAATGGTTAGACTATTGCATTATTAGTATACATACATTATGGTTATTTTGGTTTTGAGGAGCCCTATAAACAGATTTTGTTAAGCACCCAACCACAGAACTCCCTTGAAAACTGATTATCAAAACTATAGGAAGCCAAAAATAACTTTATATAAGAATATTTTCAAAAACAAATGTTGGTCTGTGAACACTTCCATGATTTTGATTAAAAATCAAATGTCTCATTTAAATATTAGTCTTACTGGTGTTTTGAGTCCAGTCTGTTTTTTCCCACCTGCCATTAAATCATAGTGACCATTCTTGCTTCATCAATTTTCTCCCCTTACTAGTTGGTCTAGATTCCTCTAAATGAAAATACAGGCCAGAATCTCAGCATATTCTGAGACAATGTAGTCTAATGCAAATGTAAAGAGAAAATGAAAATATTTGTGAATGGCCTTAATTACTGATAAGAACTCACCTTTCCAAGACTCTGGAAATCATTTACTTCAATTTAGAAGAAATAAAAGACTATGCACCTAATATTACAGAACCACAAACCAGAAGAGTCCCGCATTTCTTCTCATAAGGTCAGCCAGCCAAAAGGAATAAATGATGGAGTACTAAGGTTTCTGCATCTACTAAAAAGATCCATTAAAATTGATTTGTCTGCACCATTTCCCTTAAATTGTAACCATGCCCTGCTTTGTGCAATTTTCTGTATTTTTGTGAAATTATATTGCTGGTAGCTTATCTTTCATTTTAGGTTGCATTATAATAGAAGATCATGAAATACATATTGGGCTGCAGCCTACCCCTTTCCTAGACTCAAAGTTTCCAATGTCATTAGTTGCCCATCTAGATTTTTACAAGAGGGTGGGACAAACATTCAAAATTAGCTGCATCTTTATGAAAGAGCGAAAACCATCAAACTTGTCTAATGCTCCTTTTCACTATTTCAGCATATGTGCTGGTCATAAATCAGTAATGATGCTCTTTCATACAGTGTTTTTGCACATGGTGCTAACGTTTTGTCTCATACAAGGCTTCTCCAAGACTGTTGAGCAATATGATGAATTCTATATTATAAAGCATAAAGAATATTTCCATCTTCTGGTGTGTTTTTACCTTGTATTAGTTCCTAAGTGTCCAAAATATATAACTAAAAAGTTGTAAATAACAACAACAACAACAACAGCAGCACCATCGTGTTAATCAGCCACTGAGTATTAATAATGTGTGTAGAAAAATCATCTTGCTATCTTATGAACATTTTTGTTATAATGGTCTTGATCTCAGAAAAGATTTAACAGCAGAGCCTTGGTCTAATTATCAAAAAGCAGAGACTGTTTTGTCATCATGGTACTACCTTTTAAAAAGAACAGTCTCCAACTTTATGATCTTTCTTTATATTGTACAGGAAGGGGCAATACAACAGAACCCTGCATCACAAGGGAACACTCAGCATTACACATTGCTATCTTCAGGCCCTCCCAGAAAACAATGGAACCATCTGCCCATAATTTCATCTGCATCAGTGAACATCACAAAGAAGTCAGTAATCTTTTGTAGACATTAGTACTAAAGCAACTGATAATTCTAAAAGGAAAAAAAAAAAAATTCTTGATTTTTACCCAATGGCGAAAGAAAACAAACAGTAGCATCTCTGCTGTATTCAAAAGGCTAAATTCTGACTGAGAAGGATCAGGGAAATCTGAGAATTCCAGGTCATAAATAATCATCTCAATTTGCCAGGAGTAATACAAAGCAGCTGTGACGTACCAGTAAGTCATAGATCATGATGTCCAACTAGCTTATGGTTGGACAGGCCTGTAAGATGAATATGCTTTTAAAACATTGACTACAGTGTTGCATTGGAGGAGACAATGAATGCACTGTGACGTGAGTAACTCATTCCCAAGCCCCATTCCTCAGATAGACACCTTCAGGCATTGAGTCAGATATCATATGGAACAATGACAGTTCTAAAGGGCAGCCTTCAGAGCTCAAGTTAACTCAAAAGTCATCATTTACATGGGCAATTTGTCACAGCAACTCAGACAGGATAGAAACTTGATTAGGTCACACAAATATCTGTAACGCCGTGTACAAGCTTTACACCTACATTTAATGTGCTCTGAGGATTTTAACCTTGTGTCATGACACACAAGGGCACACAAACAAATCCAGTTTTTCAGTGGGAGACCACTTATATTTAAGTGGAAGTCTGATGTAAACATAGCCGTGCTACTTTCTTGCCCCTTCTGCTGTATCCCTATGCCAACTGGGAGATTTTCATATTGCAATGATCTTCTCAACAGTTGCCCACTCTTCAGTTATCACTGTGGCAGGCTATATTTTCAAAAACTTGTCTTTATGAATTTAATCCAATTAAAGTACATTTATGCAAATTTTTAATTAGAAAAGAATTAAACAGAAAAGAAAATAATTCAATACATTAGTTGACCAGTGCTAAATATTGCAAAGCTGCTTCTGTCTTTTGCAATTTCTCCATTACTTAGCTGATAATTGATAATGTCTAATTGATAATTAGACAATGTTCTGACTTGCTGTAAAACACGAAATACACAAAAAACAAATAGTTAAATAAGGTAATTTATACATTTCTCGTGTGCCCTATTATGAAAAAATTACAAAACCCAGGACTAGCTCTATCCAGGGCATAAGTTCTGTATGCACACAAAACAGAAATGAAAGTTTTATGAAGTTATTTACACAGCTGTTCCAGCAAAACAAACAAAAAACCAATTAAAAACCCACCACAATGCTGCATGACATCTGTTGTTTAAAGTGGGACAGGAAAATCCACAATTAAAGCTATCTTAAAATTAATAACAAAAAGGTCATTTAAGCTTAAACTAAAAAACATTAAAATACATCTACAGCAGTTGTTCCCAACCTACTCACTGCTGTGGCACACCTTGAGAGTGCTAGTTATTTTGAGGCACACCACATTATAGCCGTTGAATGAACTTATGAATACTCATGGTCCAATCCAGAACTCCGAGCAGTTTTTCAAAAAATTCCTGTGGCACACAGGCTCAGGCCTGAGGGCACACCTGTGTGTCGCGGCACACTGGTTGGGAAACACTAATCTACAGCTTCATCAATGGAGACTTCTTAAAAAGTTTTATAAATGTTCAAAATGATATTTAAATTCAGAAAACAGCAATATTTGTTTTAGCAGGGAGCCTGTGGGTTCCTTGTAGGGAACTGAGACATTGCTCTCTCAGATCTCCCAATGCTGCCCCTTAGGTCGGTGAAAGCAGTCTTGGTGGGGATGCACTCCACCAACTCAAAGACATAAGTGTGGACATCAAACATCGCTATAATTAGAGAGCTGGCTGAAAGTCAACATAACATGTTGACATATTTTTGTAGTTGAGACATTCCTTCAGTAGTATACTAATTAATCATAAACATTTCAAAATTATTTCAAATTTAAAACTTGAATTATAACTATTTAAATTTTTGTGGTTGTGTTCCTATCATGGTCTTTTAAAACTATTTTTAATATGTCAATTAATAGTGATTCCTTAGCCTGGTCTACACTAGAAAATTAGCTGTGAAAAATCCACAAGTGACATTATTAAACCAACTTAAGTTCCCACGTAGACATAGACAGTGCTAGGTCAATGAAAAAATTCTTGTCAACCTAGCTTCTATCTCTTGGAGAGATGAATAACCTACATTGATGGGAGAACTGAAGCGCTACAGTGGTGCTGATGTGCCACTGTAGCATTTTAAGTGCAATCAAGACCCAAGAAACTCTTAAATGCTCCAAATTAGTTTGAACTCAAATGTTTTCTATATTCTTATATCCCTGCATACAGTAATTAAGTTCTCAAGTTGGAGTTAAATTTTTTTTCCAAACTATCAGTAATTTATCCATATTTAGATAATTTCTATCATCACTCAGAACAAGTTAAAATAAATCAGAAAGATAAACATTAAATACAAGTAACATTGTACCATGGACATATGAGAAACTTGCAATTTACCAGCAATTTTTTTTTTAAATTCCAATTGATACACACACAGTGTCCCACTAAAAGGGGATAAAGCATACCAAAACATGGGAATACTACCTTGTGTTCAATGATCACAGAAGCATATTATAATAGAATTACTTGTGTTAGTATGATGAAGTCCTGTAAATGATGGCTAATATGAACCCCATATCGGCACAGAGTCCTCTCTTCAGTTATTTTGCATGGATGCGAGGTCCAAACTATGGCAACAGTTTGTGGAGCTGGGACCCAGAGAAAACCATTTCATTACGTAATTGAAAGATTATGGAACAAACTACTTTATGAACACTGTAAATTATCATTTGTACAGTTAAAGCATTTAAGTCCAATATTTTAGATTCACATACTGTACTGTGTAAGATAATTAAAAATGAACAATCATTGTACCAAAACAATGCCCGGAGGTTTTGTGTGTGTGTGTGTTTGTTTTTCATTAGTTGGTGTGGATGGGCTTCTCTTCTGAAACATTCTGAAGGCTGATAGTGTGCACTAAGCACTCATATCTGCACTCAAGTACATTTCATTCTAAGAACTCAGGGCAAGGAAGCAGTATACAATTCAGTAATGAATGACACCACATTTATTAAAACAGTTTTATTACAAAGAATTTTTTGATCAACAAAGTGAACAAACATTGCAAGTTATCATTCATTTTAACATGTGTATATCTGAGAACTTAGGCATGACAATTTAGATGCAATTATCTGCCACTGCCAAATGTTTGGTTCCAGTCTTCATATAGTTCCAGATCCTTTGAAGACACACTGGGTCGCACAGTTTTGAAAGCATTCTCAAAGTCAAGAAAAGAAATAGGCCGAACTTGTTCAGGTGTGATGGTTACAATGTCTGTGGACTGAAGGCTGCGGATAGGACCTAAAGAAGCTTCTCGACAAAGCTGTGTCATGTCTGCCCCAGAAAACCCATCAGATTTCTTAACTATGAGCTCAACTTCCTCTCCTTTTAGACTGCAGTGCTCCTTTGACATCAGACGTGTTACAATCTGCTTCCTAGCTGAAGCTTCAGGAAGAGGGATGTACAGTCTTTTTACTAGTCTTCTTCTCGCAGCCTCATCAATTTCTTGTGGCCTATTTGTTGCTCCCACCATTAAAATACGGTCTTCAGATGAGGTTGTTGCACCATCCAACTGGACTAAAAATTCAGTTTTTATTCTTCTAGAAGACTCATGCTCTCCGTCTCCACGCTGAGACAAGAGAGAATCGATTTCATCAATGAAAATCACAGCAGGTTGCTGACATCGTGCCACAGCAAACAGTGCACGGACCATCTTCTCCCCCTCACCTACCCACTTGGAGGTCAATGAAGAGGCACTGATGCTAAAAAAGGTAGCTCCTGATTGACATGCAATGCATTTGCCTATTAGAGTTTTACCTGTCCCAGGAGGGCCAAAGAGAAGAATTCCTTTGGGAGGACCACGTAACCCTGTAAAGATGTCTGGTCTCAGCATAGGCCAGACTACTATCTCCTTTATAGTTGCTTTAGCAAAGTCTACTCCTGCAATGTCATCCCAGGTCACTGGAGGTCCATGGTCCATGATCTCCTGCATAATAAGGTCAATCATTTTTGGTTCTATGTTCTTCAAACGTTCATCCACTGGACATGAAGACTCTGTTGGTCCAGCACCATAAGGTTTATAATGTGGCCCTCCATTTTCATGCCCATCTTGTTTTGGCACTGGAGGGACAAACTTTCCAAATGGACCCCTAGACCTTCCAGCACCCAAAGATTTTTTAGTACCACCAAAAGATGAGATTGGTGTGCGTTGAGGTTGATTGTGGTATTTTTTTTGCTGGTCTACCCACAGCTGTTCTTTTGCAGTTTTAAAACCAGTTACATTGCTCTCTTCACCTCCATTACCACTCCCTACAAAGCTCCTGGCTTCAGTATTAATGGGAGTCTTATAAAAACCAAGGCTGGAAGTCATACTGGAGCTTTCATCATTGGAGGTATAAAATATTTTCCTTTTTCCTTGATTTCCAGACCCTGCCGGAAGAGATGATTGATCAGAAAAAGGCACATTCTGTCCAATCCCAAAAAGACTTTGGGGTGTCACAGGACTGCAACTTGCTGCTTTGTTATTTCCAAATAATGGAGCTGCACAGAAAACTGTATTAGACGACAGTTCATTTGAAGGGGAAGAGGAGGCAGGAAGTATATCTGTAGTTTTTTTCACAGAAGGCACACTACTTTGAAGACATTTCAAAGATGGGGGACTCTGAAGGATATCTGGTCCCTGACTTATACATTTTGATGAGTTAGCTCTGATGTCAGTCTCTACAGCACTGCTGCATACATTGAGTTTAGGCAGACCTGGAGTAACACAGGCACTGACCTCCTTCTCAACTACCGCAAAGGCATCTGCTGGTGCCATCAGAGAGCTCTGGAACTTTTTGCCAGCTTGCATCATCTCTTGAACACTCTTCAACTCAAACACATTACTTGTTGTCAAGGAGGATTGCCACTTGTCACTGTCATTTTGCTGACATCTTGCCAAAGTCAAAATGTTTTCAGCATAGTTATTCAAGCCAGTTTCTACATTGTCAGAGTCAATAATGGCAGAGTATTTCTCGGAATATTTTTTGAACAGTTTGGTAGCACACACCTGGGAGATCTCAGAGTTTGCCCATGCATACTGAATGCACAGAATCTGTGCACGGTATCCATCTGCCTTCTGTCCTGGTGTACAGGTGTCAGAAGTAATAGCAAAGTAATTCTTCTGCCATTCGCTCAGGTGTACAGCACTAAGGGAGGGTGCCTGCATGATCTATGCTGAAACAAACAAAGATTTAGCATTAAGATAAAAAATAGTACCTGTAGGTTAATTTCACCAACTAATTTATATCTTTGCTACCTTTTCCCTTTTAAATTCATAAATGTAAAAAGTTAATTGCTAGCTATTTTAAGTCAGAGGGACACTCGGCAGATTCCACATGTCACTTAGCTAGGTTACACCCTTAACTATTCCTACAATACGGTGAGATTTATGCCATAAACCCATTAGAATTGAGATTTTTTTTTTCCATCTTCCTTGCAGAAAAAAGTAAAGACATTGTTATAACAGGTTTCCCTAAGTGTGGGAGTAAGAGGACAAATGCAGGGTAACAGATGGCCAGATGAGGTGGACTAGATAACTACAAGTCAGTAAGAGTTAACCCTTATAGAGCACTATTTAAAATAAATATTTACTTGTCAGAATGAAGAAATCTTTTACAATGACAACAGTAAAAATGAAGAAAATAAGTACATTTGTGGGTTGGAAATGGGGAAGCATTGGATGGAGTTCATATAGGGGTTTTGTGGGGTTTTTTTTTTTGTTTTTTTTTAAATTTAAGAGTACATTACTTTGTAGCAAATGCTAGAGTTAACATTACATCATTTCAGTCACGCCCCCACCAAAAAGATCACCTTTTCAGATTAAAATTTCCATTGCTTTGTTTCTGTCCACAAGTGAACTTTTAGGTAGCTTAACCTAAATCCCTTCAGCTATCTTATTTAAAATTGAGAAAGCACTTCTTTTTACAGAGCTACAACAAAAGTGGCTGACATTTAAAAGATGAAATATGGCCTGAAATGACTTTTGCTAAATGGGGGGGGGGGGGGCACACAAAAAAATGCACGTATGATGTTTTTGACTGACCTTCAAAGTTCTTGTCTCCTATCAGGCACATGCAATGCTAATTTTGGTAAAGACCTGAATTAATGGATTTAGCCCAGGCACATGTGCATGCAGTTTGGGAAAACCACAGTTACCTCAAAAAGCTTTTATAAAAAGCTTTTATCCTGTACCAGTCTAACCTTTCCTCGTTAATTCCAATCCTTCAGTCTTCTCACAGGCCATGTTTCAATGTGTGATAGTCTCAAAATGACCAGGTTCTGGATCGTTAGCCTCAGAATATGTTGTAATTTTCAGTAAATTTAAATCAACTGTGGAACAGAAGCTCAACATGCATTCCACACCACCCTAAGGAAAGATTATTATTCAGCTCACATTGTACTTAGTCTCCCCTTAATTCAGCACATGGATATGTTGTATAGTTATCACTAACAACATTATCGGAAGACAAAAGGGGTCACGTATATAAACTGAGCATCTAATCTGGGCTCCAGAACCTGGTATCAATACACAAGGTAAAAATCATCCAACCTGACTCTCACATCCTAGCCTGTGTTTGAAAAACTGGCATTTGGGGTGGAGGAGTGGGAAGGAATCAAACATCTGTTTGCAAATCCAGCAGACTTGGATTAGAACTCAGTTAGAAACAATGAATATGAAACTCTGAAATGCAATTTTTACAGTCCTCTTTCAGGACAAACCCCATACCTCTCAAATTTACAATACAAATGATATTAAAAGCCTGGTGACATGTTTCCTAAAAGCAGCAATATCACCTCAAACACCACACCAGTAATTCACAAATATGACTGCATTGTTCACAGTCTACTTTAAATAATTTGCTTCCTAAGCCTGATAGAACAAACAGTACATTTTGAGATAGGATGTCACTAGTAGGTCAGACTACGCACATCAAACGAATGGACTCAACCTAAAAAAAACCCAAACATGATTGTAGGAACATTTTATATAGCGCAATATGTTGCAAGTAGTTTGAACGGCAACACACATGATATTCAAAAGGCAGAAATTCATATTGTAACTTTACTGAAAGAGTCTGGTGGCACTTTTAAAAACTAAGAGATTTATTTATTGCATAAGCTTTTTTGGGAGAAAAATCTTCAAGCGTCTGACAAAATGGATCTGTCTCCCACAAAAGCTAATGAGATAAATAAGTTTGTTAGTCTTTAAAAGTGCCACCAGACTCCTTGTTTGTTTTTCTAGACTAGACTAACACGGCTGCCCCTTTGGAACTGTAAATTCAGTTACTGCCAGATGCATGCTCACTTGCAGCTTCTCCATAAAGTTGGTCAAGAGACTGCACCCTGAGCTGCATATGAAGTCCCAATTAAAACAAACCAAACACCACACACAAAGTAAAAAGCTCTTTTTTGTTTTGTTTTTGGTTCCAAGGACAGCATTTAAAACTTTGGGAGTCCTGTGGCATCTTAGAGACTAACAGATTTCTTCAGGCATAAGCTTTTGTGGGCTTCAACCCACTTTGTCAGATACATGAAGTGGAAACTACAGTTGAGAAGTATCTGAATAGGGACTTGGAATGGTGGTTAACACATTACAAAAAGTGACTGTCCCTGTTCACACATTCTTTCTTTGACCAACGGGTGTGAATAGGCCCCATCTGCTCCCTGAACTGACTTTGCTAACACTTGCCCTCCTCCATCCTGGCACACATACATATACCTCTCAACTGTTGTTTCCACTTCATGCATCTGATGAAGTGGGTTGGAGCCCATGAAAGCTTATGCCCAAAGAAATCTGTTAGTTTATAACAGGTGTGGCCAAACTGTGGCTCGGGAGCCACATGTGGCTCTTGAATGAAAAAGTGTGGCTCCTGGAAGAACATCAGCAAATCAGTTTAGGAAAACAGACCCAGCCTAGGAGTTCAGGACGGAGTTGGGACAGTGGGGAGAAGGGGGGCATGATCGGGGAGAAGCGTGGTATGGTTGGGATTTTAAAAAAAATTCACCACTAGCCTGCTGTCTTCTACATTGAGCTGCAGCTAAGTTTTTACTGTATAGACCTAATTTTCATGGTAACCTTAAGTAATTATTACAATCTGACATTAGTAGAATCAACATTTGCCTTCTTTTTATGATAAAATTAAAGCGTGCAATGAGTTTTAAACTTAGTAATTTTGGAGTAGGTAAAAGTACATGGCTATATGCCTCAGTGCGGCTCTCGAAGGTTTAATAATCAACTTGTGGGGCTCTTGAGTTCATAAGTTTGACCACCCCTGGTCTATAAGGTGCCACAGGACTCCCACTGTTTTTGCTGTACACAGACTAACATGGCTACCTCTCTGGAAATTTAAAACTTTGAACAAGTGAACAGACAAGTATGTCCTATGAAAATCAAAATGCTCATGTAGTAAGCATACCTGAGGTTTTTCTATTTAGCAGCTAGATTCACAGACTCAAAATGACTTGGCTTATTTTATTAACATATATACATTTAGAAATAGGTATGACATTAACAGGAAGGTTCAACAAGTTCATCATTTGACAAAGGTCCTTGGTGCAAGACTACCTCCCAGGTTCATGTATCCAATACACTGTTTGCAGGTACCACTTCTAAAACCGCTTTGAAGTTCAAGACCCCCACCACCAAAGAGCTGAAACACAAACTTTGAAACTTTCTACTAGGCCTTAAACTTGAAAATGAACTGGACTTCCGATCTATTGCTACTGACTCCATTTCAAGCTACATTTTACATAGCTATTACAATCTTTTTATGAGCGTGTTTAATAAAGCAACGATAAATCCATACCTTGCACAACTGCACTTTGAATGATTAATTAAAGCTGTTCACCCTCCACACACCCAAAGCTAGATGACTGCCTGACAATCTACACATCACATGGGCCCTAGTCACATACTAGTATATATGCTCATTCAGGATGGAACAAAAAACAATTCTCAGACACCAAGAAGCCTGTAGGGAAGAAAACCTGGACCCCCCCACACCCCAATTACTACTTCATGTTTAATTTTTTACAATAAGTAAGATAAGATAAATGAAGATCTTTAAAACCACACGAGCTAATCACAAAAGGGTCCCTCACCATTTAAGCTCTGACTACACAAACACACATGCCTGAAGCAGGTGAACAGTGCCACTAACTTCAGTACAATTGCTCATGGGCTTGAAATTAAAGTTTGTTGGTACATGCTGGCAGGACTAGGGTCCAGGCCTCTGTCATTTAATCCTGTGATCCCATTTTAAGTCAGTAAAATCAGAAGAGAATGGCTATTACAAGGGGAGCAAAAAGGGTATGAAACTTTTTTTTTTACAATGGGGGAGGATGAGTTAAAAATAACGAGACCACAGCTGTTCAAGATCACTGTGGTAATACTGTAACATAATTAGATTTCTCCACTTGAATAGAACAGAATCATACTTCCCATAAAGTGAGATAAACCATTTCCATTCCAAAATGTTATTTTTATTACTTTGCAATCTCTGCATTGAAGGTGGAGGGGACAGTTGTCTACACTCATACACAGGCTTACTGAGAGAAATTTAGCACCATGGTGGTACATCACATCCACTGGGGCCAGATGACACGCACCACATCTCCTGTCACAGACATGATGGTTGAGAAGGTCACCAAGCTTAGGGCTCTGGAACACCCAGTTATACACAAAACAAACAAGGAGTCTTGCATACGGTCACCAGATGTCAGGCAAAAAACAGACACGTCCTCCTTTCTATCTCCACGTCCTCTGGCAGCCATTTTAAAAATACATAATTTTGTCTGGCTTTTTACTTACAGGAGTTAAAGTATGCAGGAATGCCCCAGAACACCATTCCCTCTAAGCTGTGTGCATGTGCGCACGCACACAGACCACAAAACCAGCGCACACAACAAAACAAGGTGTGTGCAAAAAAATTCAATAGTGCTAATATTGGTGCCCACAAAGAAATTCTTTTGCACACACAAAGCAATTTTTTGCACTCACAGCCTACGAATAATTAGAGGAAACATTGCCCCAGAACACCTTATTTTTAGGGGGAAGCATTCCAAGGCTTCCTAAAAACATAAAATATTACATTCATGCTACATTTTCTCCATCAAACATCCTCCTTTTCGTACTTCCCTGTCCTCCTTTCCATGCTTTGGCAGCTGGTAACCCTAGTCTTGTGGCACTTTTAAAGACTGACAAATTTATGTCTTGCATGAGCTTTTTATGAGAGAAAATCCCACTTCAGCAGAAACAAGCACCTGCCGAAGTGGGACTTTCTCCCATGGAAACTCATGCAATAAATAAATTTGTTTAAGCGCCCCGGGACGCCTTTGTTTTGCTGAGCTAAACTAACACAGCTACCTCCCTGGAACTACTTCAAATATTTCCCTCCAGAGCTCCCGCCTGCTCTCACGTCTGCCAACCGTTCTAGTTTGAAGGACACAGACCTGCTAGCCTAGGGTTACCAGATGTGAGGCAAAAGGAGGACGCGTCCTCTTTTTTACCTTCAAGCCCTCTATCCGGCAGGCATTTTAAAAATACGTGATTTTGTCTGGCTTTTTACTTACAGCGGTTGAAAGTATGCTGGAGCACTCCTATTTTGGCGGGAAGCGTCCCAGGGCCCCCTAAAACCAGAAGAATATGACATTAATCGCCTACGGCCATACCGGACCGAACGCCCCGGATCTCGGAAGGTAAACCGTCCCGGGCCTGGTTGGTACATTTTCTCCCCCTCTCCTCCTTTCCCTACTTCCCTGGCCTCCTTTCCAGGCTTTGGCATCTGGTAAGCCTATGATAGCCAGCCCTCCCCGAGCAAACCAGACTGATCCCACCACTATCAGTGTGTCCACACGGACAGGCGGCCGAACCGATTTAACCAGCTTGGGGGGGGCAGCTTTCGGCCCAGCCCCCTCCTTTCCCAGCGCCCACGTGGGGGAGGCGGGTTCGATTCGGAGCGCGCGCCACGAGAGCGCGACCAATAGACGGAGAATTAGGGCCAATCCGCCCCCCAACGGCTATCGCCCCCCGTCAGCTACCCACCAACCGCCTCTCTTCCGCGCGCGCCCCCTCCCGTCGAGCGCAGAAGCCCCCTCCCCCGCCTTCTCCACCAGCCAACCAACCAGCTCCGAGCGAACGCTGAAGGGGGAGGGGAACGCTTAGCCGCAGCCAATCAGAATCCAAGGACGGGCCGCGGGAGCCAAAGGGGCGGGAGTAGCAAAAAACGCGCGCGGGAGAAGGAACGCCCAATCGCTGCTGCGGGGTCTGGGGAGCGGCGGAACCCGGCTGGGATCGCGCTCCCATTGGTCGCGTCGACAAGCCGCCTTCCAATAGCGGCAGGATCCGAGAGGGGGGGCGGGTGCCGGGAGCAACTGCCGGCTGGCGTCACCGCTGCGTTGCGTGGGAGCGGAAAGCGGCGGCTTCATCCGTTGGCGCGCGGGGGAGGCGGTTCCCATGGCACCGTTCTCCGGCCCCTCCCTACTGCCGGAGCGCGAGGCGCCTCCAGACCGGCGGCGCGTGCGCGAGGCGTGACCCTCCCTCACAGCGCATGCGCCGCCTCCCGCCCTGCCTCTGCAGCTGGGTGTTGCCCTCCCTCTCCCCGCACCTGCAGGGCTGGCTCCTGCCATAGGCTGAAAATCCATTTGTGGCATCCCGCCCTGCAGAGCTGTGCATTTGGCTCTAAACATAACCACTGAACAAGTGCAGGTGGCTGGCTGCTGCTGCTGAGCCACTCGAGGGAGCTGGGGCACCAAGAACACCTCACTGCACCAAGCACCTGAATGCACCTGGTCCCAGGTAATGGGGGCATGCCCTCCCGCCGCTCAAGGGCAATGTTCCTTCCAGTTTCTTGTAGGCTGTGTGTGCAAAAAATTTCTCTTGTGCAAATTTTCAGAACCGGCGTGCAAATTTATGTGGCTTCCAGTGAGCGTGGTCCAACTCGTGAGTCCAACGAAACAAGTGTGTCGGATGCAACTAATATATTGTTGAAAGAAAAGCTCGTTCTCTGCGCTGGTCAATGAAGGAGCCGGACAACAGGAGGAAGCATCACAAGTTTAGTGACACTCAGAGCTACTGAGTGCGGCCGGCCCCGAAGGACCGCTGCTAAAGGGTTTTATACGCAGGTAGAACAACGTAATTCAAGGAAATCTAAAAATGGTTAATATGTTCAAGGTAAACAAGAGTAATACATTTATTAGTACCATATAGGGATAGTTTTCATACATATTCATATGGGGTAAAGGAATTTCTTTGTTAGGATCTTATGTTTCATATAAGATAGGAAAATTAGTAAAAAAGGTCAGGCTGGCTCCTCCGAGCCTGGGAATGTAATAAACCGGAGAAATTGTTGATTAATAGGTGACCTAGAGACTGGTGCAAGTTTTTCCTATCTCCTGCTTATAGACTGTTCAAGGGTGAGAGGGGCCCTGTATTCTTGTTAATCAGGCTAGACGTTGGAATAATGTCAAAGGAATAGTGCTAAGATGGCGTCACTTATGCTTACAAGTTTGTGGTCTTATTACAAATCTTGTAACACTATTAACTTTGTTTTGGTATGGTGATGGAAATATGATAAATTACAAAACCTTATCTGAAACATGCTCCTTGAAACACCTTTCTTAAAGTAGCACAAAAATATTTGTACTGTTGAACGTTTTGTGCACACTTTATTTTGGTGTGCATGTGGGTTTCACAACCTGTGTGCGTGCATGTGTAACCTGCTAGGGGGGGCTCAAATTCATTTTAGTTGCCCCTCTCCAGTGCCTCACAGAGAAATCTCTGCAGAAAGCAGCTGAAGAGCCAGGTTCCAGTCTTGTCAGGACTCACAGCAAAGACTGCTCAGAGTTCCCATCTCACATTAAACTACTACTCAGAACAATTAACTTTATTAAACTAATGAAACAAACCCTATTCTAAGAAACGATAATAAATTTAAACAAAACAGTAAGAAACCCAGGAGTCCCAATGTTCAGGTGGAGTCACCCTTCTCTCAATTGTAGTCTTTTAAGTCCTTGAGGCTCAAATGCAGAACAGAAGCCGTCCTCATCATCTCTAGCTGCAGGAATCTTCAGGCGAATGCCATGCTGTCCTTTCTTCCTCCTATGTAGCCAGCACCACACAATCAGGTCACTGGCCGTCCAGCTCTCAGTTCAATTGTAGTCAACTCCCCTGCAAAACTGTCCAAAGCAGGGAGAAGACATCCTGCAGTCCACTCTCAGGCAGCTCCTTTCTCTCAGTCCCTGAGCACATGGACTCTGCAGCTCTCGCTGTTTGCTCCTCTCAGGCTTCTCCCTGGGCAGGCAACTCCAACACAACAATAAAACTTGTGGAGCATGCTCAATGTGCTACCACACCCTCTTACCAGAAGATTCTGGTTCCTGGGCTGCAAATTCTGCCCAGCAATGTAACCCAGCCATAAGGGATCCCTAAAAGAGATTATTCCCTTTTTAGGCACATGGGTTACACGCGCACACATGCACAGCTTAGAGGGAACGTAGCTCAAGGGATGGTCCCCAAGCGAGCACCCAGGCCCAAATTACACCATTGGGACCCTCCATCCTACAGGGATTGGGACCCTTCCCCAGTTATAGACTTATGTCCATGCTGGTAGTCAAAGGACCAGACCAGATTGAGGATCAAATTTGAATGAGACACTCAATTTATTCAGATGCTGCAGCATGGAGCTCTCTGTCCTGAGATAGAGAAGCTCAGCTCACGTGCTTTCTGTTCAAGTTTTTATGTATCACTCTTCTTACATAAACATGAACTCTTTTACATATTTGCCCTAGTTACAGAGATCATACAAGGTAACTGTTACATTAAATGTCAATTGAAAAAGAGCATGTGACAAGTACCTGCTAGCACTCTAGAACTTTCCTTTACTCCAACCCATTGACTCTCCCTTACATACAGAATTCATCTCGTCCACATACAGAAACTATTTTGAACACATGCAATAAACCTTTTGATGTGAACATTTCCACACCATCCATTTAACAAAGAAATAGATGAGTCAGCCTCCCTCATTCATACTCTAAAGTCCACACAGCTGTACTATATAAAGCAACTACTAATTTACTGATTCAAATATGATTCAGGGTATATGGCAAATCAATCAACAAACATTTAATAAAGGACTCAGGATGTACCACTAGCAAATAAAAGATATAAAAATACATGATAACCTAACAACACTACTACAATTATGCTCATCTTGCCACTAAGGTCTGGCTATGATGGTTTGCAGCCTGCCTATTTCTAGACAGGGCCCAGTTCTTCTTGTAGATATTGCAGGATGGAGACTCTGGCAAAAAGCAGGTTCTTTCTTTTAAGTGTCTGCATTGCTTTCCCTTTCCCTCTTAGCTCCCACCCCATCCTGGGCTTCCATAATTTTCTTTTCTTCTGCCTGAATGAGGCAGCTAAATTTGCATTGTGTTTGTCAGGTAACCCTCCAGCCTCACAGAGGGAGTCCTGAGGGGCTCAACCACTGTTCCCTCTAAGCTGTGTGCATGTGCACACAGGTCATGAAACCTGTGCAAACAACAAAATAAAGTGTGCACAAAAAAAATCAATAGTGCTAATATTAGTGCTCACGAAATATTCCTGTGCACACAAAGAAATTGCGCACAAAGTCTATCAGTAATTAGAGGGAACATTGGGCTCAACTATTTAACATGCTTCACATCTGTACACATACATGACACTGTAGGAAATATGATACAGCAACAATAAATCAGAGCATTCATAAGGGAAGCTTGCATAGTACATCTTGCATCAAACTAGACATTTACATTGCAAACGTGAACAGAAGACTTACATAGATCATAGCCCAGGCATGCACGGATGTGCATCCCTTGACAACATGAATTTAGAAATTTTTGTGGTATGGCTTTCAGGGCTGTAAGTAGGGCGGGAGAGCTCCGATCACCCCAGCATGGCTGTGTTTTGCTGCTGGATCAAAGGGCTTGTTCCATGCTGCTTATTCCAGGTGCTGCTCGTTCTAAGGGCGCATTCCACTTTGGGCATGCCCCAGGGGCCGAAATGCCTAGTCCCAGTGCTGCACCACGCACACTCAGATCCACAAAGAGATTTCATTTGCCAACTTCCAGTTGAAGTCCAGAACTGAAATGGCCTAAAGTGTGCAAGACTCTCAATAAAATTGCAAGAGTTGGCAATGCTGCCTTTGTGTACCTTTTAAGATGTATCCTAAAAGCTGTTGCTACAGTAGAGGGGCACCCTGCAGGTCTTACTCACTTTGACTCATATGTGCCAGTAAAGTGTCCAGGTTGCATCTTCCTTAAAAGGCCTTTAAAATCCATTGTTAAAACAAGAGCACCACTATATTAAAGTTATTTTCCATAAAAGCATTAATGCAACATACTAACAGCTCATTTAAAGACAGTTTCTGAACAGTCGGACTTTTCATTTGCTTTGAACTTTATCATGTGCTCCATAAGATTCTTGAAGCTGATAAACTCACACGAATTTTGTAAAGCCTTGTAAACAATTTCTGCCACTTAGAAGGAAGTATTCTTATGTTAGTCACTAAAGAGATTACCCGTGTAAGACGCAGGCCCTGACCGACATGGGACGGATTCCAGGGCGGGGCTAAGATGAAGGATGGAGAGCTTGTATTTATTTAGTACTCAGCTTTTTTATGTTAAGACAAAAGCCAGATAATTAAAATGTGGAAGTGAACAGTTATGGGAATGTAAACAAATAGTCAAATGACCTCACAATTCATAAAAATGAATCTACAAAAATAAGCTATTCCCTTATATGTTCTATTTAAGACCTTCTCTGAACTATGAGAATATTGAAATTAGAACTGCCTCCCCAGCACACCAATCTCCCTTATAGTTTTGCGGTTCCCATTCCAGGCAGCCACCATAACCATAACATAATTCTCCTTTCCAGGCCTCCTGCCTCCTCCCAAGTGTTGCTTAACAACTGGGTTCTATCATATAGAGCAGCAGTTCCCAACCTTTTCTTTTATGTGGACCACTACATTGTCATTAAAAGCTTTTAATGACCATTTTAAGCCATTTTAAACATAGCATTTGGCTGATGGGAGTCAAATTTATACATCAAGGAGCATTAAAAACTCAGCTATTCCTAATACTTTATTATGCTCTCTAACAAACATATTGCACTCGTCACAATACATTTACCAGCAGTAATCATCTCCCCCCCACAGACCACCTGCAATACCCTCACGACCACCAGTGGTCCAAGGACCACAGGTTGGGAACCACTGATATAGAGGTTCTGACTATCACTAGTTAACACGTGGCCTCATCCCTTAGTCTGCTGCTCCCTTGAACACCTGCTTCCTTAAACGGTATGATTACACTAGCAAATTAGTCTGGATTAAGAAGGCTTAATCCAGAGTAATTTGAGAGCCCTGTCTGCACTAGGCTTTGCCTAGTTTGAACTAAAAAAAATTTTAGTTCATACTAAGCAAAGCTTAGTTCGAACTAGTTAGTTTGGCTGGTTAGTCCAAACTAACTGCTTAGTTCAAACTTATTTCAAAATTTAGTTCGAATTAGGACAATGTAGTCATGCTAGTTTGTACTAAATAAGTTTGAACTAGTGTTTAGTTCGAACTAACCACTTTTTTTAGTTCAAATAACCTTTAGTTTGAACTAGCTGCACTTCTTTAGTTATTTCAAACAACTTAGTTTGGACTAAGCAAGTTCGAGCTAAGCTTTTAGGTGTAGATCTAGCCAAAGAGGCTCTGTTCATAGAATAAGGATTGGAGGGCCTAAGGCCCCACTACTCCTTAAAAGGGAACAAATACGCTCTTACAATCTAAAAATTCAAACTAACTTATGTATAACAGTTAGAAACTTCTGATCTATAGCACATTCAACTGGTCTATTCTGTTTTCTGTAGTGTAGTTGTAACTGTGTTGTAGAGACACAAGGTGGGTGAAGTAATATTTCTACGCTGTTTTAGTGACCATGGGCTAAACTTTGCTGTTGTTTACAACTTGTGACTCTACTGCCTTCAGGTTTCCCTTTCAGTTACACACAGCTAATTTCACTGCAGTTGCTGTTCAGACCAGAGTTTGATCTATTGGATGATAATGATATTTCTAGTTATGGGAATCACTAAGAGAATATCAACATGCGGCTCTACATTTTTCAGAATGATGATGACACCCAGCCCCAGGGGTAAATGTAAATTCAGAAGGAGCACATTTATTGTCAGGAATTTTCAGAGTGGTCTGAGAAAAGATGAAAGTTCCTATGGGAATTAGGACTTGCAAGTTAAAATTTCTAAAGAGAGTATGAATTGAAGTTGGAGTTGAAGTCACTGAGGCTAAAAATAGGTGCATTAACTTCAGTGGAGCTGCTGCTGCTTAAGGCATGGGAAATTTGGCCCATTTAACAATGACATTGGTAAAACTGAGACAACTGGCGTAATAAAAAAAAAAAAGGCAATACAAATGACTTCATTTTTGTGCATGTTAACAGGCTTTGGATTTCAAACACAAGAGGTTTCTATCTACACGGTATACAATAAAGAACCCCTGAGAATCTAAGCATTTTCCAGGCAAAGGCAAGTGACTCTGTTGTTCTAATTAGGCCTTAACCATAAATTGTGTTATTCTAGTGAGGACCTCCCTTCCATGTTCAATTTTTCAACTTTTTTGTTCTACTGTGTATGTTTTAGATCGTCTTTTTGAGCATTTCAAGTATAAGGGTGTCCAACTACTTTAGAATACAGTTATAGAAGACAAACAGGGAGGGGAAAAGACTAATATTGATAACATTCAAAGAATATGGTACATTTGCAGTTTCCAAAAAAGAAAAATAACTAATGAACACAACCCAGCACAAAAAGGCAAGAGGGTGACAGTAAAACTAATAAATTTAATGCAGTCAAATGTATTACAAATTAGCAATAATCAGAATTTTAGAATGTTATAATCATTAATATATATATTTAATCTACTTTAACAGTAAAAATATACATAGCATAGCAGATAAGAAAAATATGCAAGATTATTCAAAATTGCCTGATTAGTTTTATATTTTCCCTTCATCTAGAAGCTTCCTTTTATCTTGTGGGATTTGGATAGTTTGCTAAAATGCTTATACCAGGTTTCATAATCATCAGCAGTGTTAAAGAACATGAATCAGTTCAGATTGTGTCAGTCTGAAGAAAAGGCACAGTGGATCCGGTTCATGCATTGACCCCTGCATTGGTTTCCAGAAGCTGTTTCATCCATTAATGTATTTTATAAGCTGCATAAGAGCGACCCTGGGATTATGGTTTTCCTTCTAATCACAAATGATCCTATTGTTCTTGAATTGATTACATGACACAGGATTTTTTTTTTCTTCTTCAATAAAATAGTGTCAGTACTTGAGGGCAACAATTATAACTTCTTTAACTATGCATTCTTTCCCTTCCAGGGGAAAAGAGGGTACAGAAATGTATGGAAAAAAAGCCTCTCCTTATGAATTATAGCATTCAAATCACCGTAGGCATATAGAACAAATAAATAAGAAATAACGATTTCTGCAGGATGACGATGAGGAGTAAGAGATACTGCAAATCTACTAACATTTTTTGCTTTTGAAAAAAAATCTATAGCAAAATTTCATACTAATTTTTTAAGAATAATTTTACTGCACTTAGAATAATTTCAATTACAAAAAATGGCTACGCTTTTCCCAAACGATAATTTAGTGTTTGGATTACAGCTGCATGGAAACAACTTCTTGATGAAAATTTGTTTCTTGATGAAATTTCATTTTGTCAGAATTTTTTTCTTCCAGTTAACACTTATGCTCAATGCACTATTCCCTTCAGTCCTGCATTTCCTATTTACTTACTATAAGACAGGTTTTAATTTCAGTTAAATTAATGAACCCAAACGGATTCCTGTGGGTGATTCCTGAGTGCACGCCGTTGATTTCTGTGGAATTATTCTGGATTTACACTGTACCCAAGTTCAGAATAAGACGCCTCCAGTCCTATACAGAGCTGATTGTCTACTTACTGCACATAAAAATATTGATTCATCTGGTGAAAAAACTCTTAATTCTTCTTTAGTTACCAGACACTAGTGTTTTCTAATGTGAAGTCTGTAATAATTATTTCAGTATGGGAGACCTATTGGCTAGGATGTCAGGAGACAAAATGGCTTCCTTAGTTTTAAGAACAGAATGTATTTTTAAAATTGAAATCTTAAGAGAAACTATGACAGCTAAAGGAAACAATATGACAGATAAAATCCTCAGCTTCACTCTGTCTATTGATTATCTATATAGAGTGCATCACATTCTGTGTGCTTACATACACTCTTAACATTTCTCTTGAACTCCAGTTAAGTCAGTGATATTACTTTGAATTAATATTAGTGTAGCCAACCACATTGTTTTTTGACAGTGGTTCAGTCACTTGCCTGAATGTTGCCTGACTTTTCAGACTGATTTACCACATCTTGCTTCTCTTTGTTGCATTTGAAATAGTTTTTTCCTAGATTCAGAGAATTCTAGGATCAGAAATGAAGAGGAGGAGGAGAAGGGAAAGCACAGTGTATTTGCAATACAACTCTGTTAAAACTTGTGAAATATACATTACACTGAAGAACACTTCTAGCCAAGAGAAGAAAACTTTAGACACAAATAAGGCAATGAAGCCTTTTTAATGGCAGAGAAAGGATTTTAAAAGATTAGCTCTCTTGGCATCCATTTATTCTTTTACTCTTCCTCAGATTGGAAGTCTGGAATTTATATTTGAAATCAGCTTCTTATTAAGCTCAGTGGTCCTTGGGATCATCTCCTGCAATATTTTAAGTTCTACAGGGTAACATGATGGTGTGCCTGAACAGTACAATTCCTTTATTCTGTGGGTTTATCAGAATCTTAGTCACATATTTGCAAGATGGATCTTGAATTGCTTTTATGGTTTACATATATGCAAGTAATATTTCATACTCCAAAGTTACTCTGGATGGAACAAAACTGATAGTAAATGTAACAAAATACCATCTTTGACTAATGTTGGTATAGGAGCAATATTTTACATTCACAGTTGTAGTGGTTTTATGTCAAAGAGGTTTGTTACATATTACAGCACATAGGTTAGCAGCTTCAAAGACTACATAGCATCATGTCACACAACATGGTTTACAAATTATTCCTCAATCAAACCATTTGCTCAAATAGATTAAAAAATACAGAGGAAATGTGGTGATTTCATAAGTATTAGTTAGAGAACAGATTATGATTAAAGATGAAATCCTTCATATGATGAACAGTGCCTTAAAGACACCCTAGTAATGAATGGTCTCTTACAGCTTCTGTGTAGCTTCAGAGCAAAGGAATTTTTGAGGTTTACATTGCTATTAAGTAGGATATAGACTTAAGCAGGTTAGACTCAATTAAAAACAGAAAGTATATGTGAATGAACTAAACATCTGTTTTCAAGATTTAATTATTTTTTCTTTGTAATGAAAAAAATAACTTTGGCTGTAAACATGTACTTGATGTGTTAGGAATCTCAAACCAGTAGCAGTGTGCTGATGCATGAGAAAAAGAGATGAGAGCTGGCCAGATTATTTTTGCTGTCCACACTGAGAAATTACAATATGCACTCAAATGGCAGAAATGATTACAAATAAATTCGTATTCTAATAATCTTACTGTTCAGTATTCTGAGATGTTTAACAATCAGTAATAATTTTTTAAATGATTTTTGTTTTGATTATTCATTTATCAAACATGCATCCCTCCTTTAAATCTTCCCTTGGTAATGGATCATAGATCTTTTCAACATATTATATTTTAAATTTGATTTTATCTAGTTAAATTGGTTAATATTTCTTTTTATTACAATAGTTTGGCATTTAAATGCAAACCATAAATCACACACTTAAACCATTTCTATTGATTTGTAGGAAATATTTCTCCAAGTAAAATCTATCACCTCAACAGAAACGTTTAAAAAGCATGACCACTGTAGGAGCACATTAGACCTTTGGCAGCAGTGCCAGGTGCAGGGAGGGAAGGAATGTGATGATTGTGGAGGGAATATGTACCCTCTATTCCAAAAAAGGGAGGAGGGTGGGCTGGCTGGTGAAGGGGCCAAATGATCTGAGGCTATGCAGCTCCTCCTGTTCTGCTTTAGGGGATATAATAAGATATTGAGCATACTGCACTCCAGGGAAACAACGTGCATTCATCCACACCTGCTTCTCCCCAGAACTTCACTCAACTACCTGAACTGAGCAGTGGTTTCTGGATTTAGGCCTTAGTCAATTTTTCTTTTAAGTGGAGCGGATTCTTGAATGTTCAAAGAATTACACAGTGGGAAGTGGGTGTTTGGGAGAAGATATGGGGAGGGGAAAGAGTCTATTTTCCACTTGCTCTATTCAGGTAGTCAAGAGAACAATCCTGTTTAAATATGTTTTGTGTTCACTGTTTAAAGATTTGAGTTGGTTCTTCTGCCTGCTAAAAGGATGGCACTAGATTCCAGTGTTATCAGGTCCATTAACGTTTTATAATTGAAGTCAAATCTAACTAAAATGGTCCTATTCCTTAGTTAAAAAGTGTTTCTCATTCCACAGGTACTTGCAGAATGAGTTAGACAGTCAGATACTACACTTAAGTTGACCTAGAAGTACCTATGTAGTCATACAGAATTAGCAAAATGCAGAACATTTCATTTTGAGATGGTGGCTGCCTCCAGAGAAAATCCCTTTAAGAGACGCTATATAGACAATTTTTATATTAGCGGCAATTAGAGTACCTCAGATTCTTTTGTTGTCATTGGTTCTGCCATCTAGGAAAGTAGGTGGCTCCAAAGGCCACTTGCAAAATTACTATGGTAACAAATAGAATTGTAATATGATAGTGCTCTAACTGTATTATAGGAAGGTAAGTTTGTCCTGTTTACTTAAGCAAGAACAAACAATGTTAAAACCATGTTATACATCTTCATACAGCCCTGCTTTTTCTAGGGCCATGATATTGCTTGGTAACATGGCTACAGCACAGCATAGTTCCATCTATAAATCACTAAATCTAAATCATGATATAATGCAGTCAGGAGACCACGTTATAGCACAATTTGCTAATTTACCTAGTGTATCTGGACCATATAATATCAATTTCAATTTATTCCCCCCCCCCCGACAACTTATCAGCATACAGAAAAATCAGTTGACTCCCCTCACTCAACCCCCATTCCTCACTGCTGCTGCTCCTGTGCTTTCAGAAGTTCAGTTGCTAGCTTTGAAATGTGCTTCCAGGCAAACTGGACGTGGACAGACCCCACTATTTGGCAGCAAATGGCAAAACGTAACACAAACTTTTCTCTCGGGTGACACAGAACTAGATGGATCTTCCTTGTCTCATTTATGCTTTTAAGGAGTGCCTCATTCAGTTCATTGGAGGCCTGAAATAATTGTAAACCAATAAACAAGAACTTTTAAACACCAGTTTGGTAATACTTAGTCTTACGAGCTAACACCATCTATTGAACTATAGCTCCGTCATCAGCCTGCACCCATTATTTCTTCCCATGACCCAAATTCCTTAACCCTTTCCCACAAAGGTTTGTGATGATACACTGGGTCATGGGCAGAGTATTCAAGTCATTTTGTGAGTCACGAACCCCAAATGGTGAAGAAATAGCAGCCTAGGGCATTTCTCATCATAGACTACTTTTGGGGGAACAGGGATCCTCAATATCTGCAACTTTATACAAAAATTGCATTATTTTAGCTACAGTGGAGTAACCATGTTAGTCTTTATATAGACTAACAACAACAGTCCTGTAGCACTTTAAAGACTAACAAATTTCTTCAGGCATACGCTTTCGTGGGCTGAAACCGACTTCATCAGATGCACTGTGTCAGATTATTTTAGCTGCATTTCTAATATTTGAACATCTAATAAAAGAAATTGAGTAAAACTTTTGCAAAGAAATATTTATACTTCTGAACTAAATCCTACAGTTCTTATTCAAGTACAAATTCCACTGTAGGCATGTTTGATTAGAAAGAGGAGAAGGTGGGAGAAAGGAAGAGGCAGGGGCAGTTGAGCCAAACTCATGCAAGATGTAATGTCATTAAAGTCATGGAATGAATCTTGTGTATTTTAGCAAAAACCCTAAAAAAAAGTCTGCCTTAAGTTCTGCGTTGTTAAAGAACATGTTCTTCTATATACTACCTACCACTGGTGACCTACAGCTTTGCTACTCAAATGTATGGTTTTATGGTAAATATGAGCAAGGGTGGGAGAATATGTACATGGTGTTGGAGGTTTTATATTTATTTGTGAGAGTGAAGGATAAAGGGTATCTTGCAGCAAAGAGCTAGATGTGTTTCAGTTATTTTGTATCAAATGGGTGTGGCAATTCAGCCAATTTATCCACACCATCTATGCAGTCTTCACACAACCAATGGAATCATTGCATGCAAATTAGCTATAAAGTAAGAATGGTGATTGCTTACATTTCCTTTGACATTGCAATGGTCAGACTTTTGCAATGGCATAGATGCATTTATTGCATACCTTACAGTAGCAGTGCACTGTGAAACTCTATTTTGCAAAATCAAAATTGCTGAAAACTTAAGTTGAATAGTAAGGTTGTGTCCACACACATTGTAAAATCAATTCAAGTTGAATCGATTTAAGCTGAATCGATATAAAAGTCATTATATCAATTCAAGCTAAATTGATTAAACAGGTCCAGACCAAAAAAAAAAAAATATCGAACTAGCATGTCCAGACACAGGACTTGCTAGTTCAATTTAAGAGATGGGCAGCCTGGGAGGTGTGGCAACATGGCCCCTTGGCAGGGCCATGTTGCCAGGTAATCCCCTGCCTGGCTCTGCCTAGGAGAGCCAGTGGCAGGGGAAAAAAAGCCCTCAGGGCAGGGATCCCCCTGTGCCTGGCATCCCCCACTTCTGGCCAGGCAGCAGGGGCAGGGATCGCAGGGCACCTGCATCCACCGCTGCAGCTGCCAGGTGCCCCACCATCCGGACAGCGGTGGGGGATGCCGGGTACATGGGACTCCCTTTCCCTGTGTGCCTGGCAAATGCGGGGAGAGCCGGGGACCCAGGGACTCCCTTTCCCTGCTGCCCGGCCAGCGGTGGGGGATTCCGGGTGCCCCATGATCCCTGCTCCCACCTCCTGGTCAGCAGTGGGGGATGCCGGACACATGGGACTCCTTTTCCCCCTGCGCCAGACAGCTGTGGGGCAAGCTGGGGCCCCAGGGCTCTCTTTCCCCACTGTGCAGCAAGCAGTGGGGGATGGAGGTGCTGGGGCTCCCTTCCCTGGCTCCCCCCTCCCTGGCCAGGGTCCTGATGCACCCTGGGAGAAAGTTGAACCTCTGACTCAAAACAATGTTCTTTTGAAACAATGTGTTCGAACGGTGTTGTTTAGAAACAACCATTTGGATTCAATGGTCATTTCAATTTCAAAGTTGGTTTTACTGTATCAGTTTAACTTTTCTTGAATCGAAATGACGGAGCTCGTCATTTTGATTCAAGAAAATGTTGTGTGGACCAAACATTTTTTAAATCAAAATAACCAGCATTATTTCGATTTAAACACTACATGTGGACATACTTTAAGAGACTGTGACCCCCTGTCATCATTGATCCTTGTGATAGTCTAAACAATAAGCCATAAATCATGCTTGTAGCTGTATCCATCACTCAGATGCCTCTACAGTTATTTTATGCTTCAGAGTGACAAAAGGACAGATGACAATTCTGGAATTTTATTATACATATTATGTTACCAAATATTAGAGTGTTTTAGAAACATAAATAAATTATTTCTCCTGCTGTTAGGTAAGTAGAGGCAGATGGGGCAACCAAGGTAGAGGAGTTATAACAACTTGCTGAAGGTCACGAAAACAATTTGTTATGCATGAACCATTAGATTAAGCCTCTTCTATTGGATTAGCACCTCGAAATTGCTTCTGTGCTCTTCCCATTGCTGAGTGGTAGGATTTGTTTTTGAGAGTGAAAAACGTAATGCTAGTTCCAACTCCTAATGTCCACACTGGTGCTTTTGAGAGGCCTGACCCTTGACTTAGACCCTAATAGAGTGGTATTAGTCATTAGTCAACAGGCAACATCTTGAAGAAGACTGTCAGTTATGGTTTGCAACTGAAACAGAAGTTGACAGATTTTCCAGAGGAAAAATAAATTCTTTTAAATGAATCCTTTCAAAAATAAAATCCATTATACTCTTATGCACAAATAAACTATCCAAAGGGACCCATTCTTGGGACATTTACTAAATTAATGTTTCAGGATAAGACCCAAAATGCATACTTTTCTAAGGGTATAACTACACTACTGGGCACCGTGTCAGGCTGCAGATCGAAGCAGCGAGATTGATTGACCAGACAGTAGAGAACCACCATGTTGATCCTGGAAGCGCTCTCCAGTCAATGCTGTATTCCAGCCCACCAAAAAGAGTAAGGCTGCATTGACCAGACAGCATTTCTTACAGACACAGCACAGTAGAGACGCCACAGTGAAGAAATGTTAGTAAGCCAATGAAAGATATGCAGGCTGCAGTACATAGCTTACGTATCTCCAGCTGTCAGCAATGTAGAACAGGCCTTAATTTTTTCATTGTGCCCTTTCAAGAGAATTTATGTAACTCTTCTCTCAGCAGGCTGGTAGTTATGCCTTGAGCCTTGCTGATGAGTTTGAAGTACACTTTCAGGGTAGCCTTTGTTGACTTCAAGCGTTGGCAGCTGTTGTTCACCAACACATCTGAGGTATTGCCACAGCCCCTGAGCTGCTTATGCTGTATCGTTTTGTCAGGGGGTGATACTGGTTTATGTGATAGGTAGAGCCCTGCGCGGATACAAAAATGTGGAACCGTATCAGATCCCCATCCGTGCAGCGATAGCATTGATCCAATCCGAAATCTGCATGCCAGGGTTTAGCTGCATCTGTAACCTCATCTGCAACCGAGTTTGGGCTCACATGCAGCATTTCAGCCTTTGATTGGTTCATTCCCCACATGGGTCCCACTCACTTTTTTCTTTCTTGTTTGTGGTTTGAATGCTGTGCTATCAGTCAGATTTCCTTGCCCTCCAATGAAATCTCTGATTGACAGGAATGGGTTGCCAACTGGAAACAAGAAAAGGAAGAAGTGGGCAGGGAAGTCATGGGGAATGAGCCAATCAAAGGCCAGCAGGGGCTCTCCAAACCCCAGCTTGAGGCTCTGATTGGCTGGCAGATCACAATCTAAGATTGGCCGGAGTACTTCCGGGTTCCACTGCATGCTGTTGATACAGATCAGTGCAGGGGCTTCAGCAATGGATCGCACTGTGAGAAAGTAAAAATAGAAGCCGCATCTGTGAGTTGATCTGCAGCAATGGGTCTGCGGTTATCTGTACCCACATCAGTGGATGCAGATAACTGCGGATCTGCAGAGCTCTGGTGATAGGCTATAGATTGCTAGTGTCAGAATACTGCATTAAGAAATTCAGAAATGGACTGAATCAACCTGAAAAACCTTCAGGGCGATATTTGTAATAGTTAGTACCTAAGGAATTTAGGAGCACAAGACCAATGTGACCTGTTGTCCTAACTCCCATAGGTGTTTTGTAAATCTCCCCTTGAGAAAACATGCTATTGCTCTTTCAGTACTATACACAGTGGCATGCCTAACTAATCTTGTCCTTATGAAAACTAAACACACTGAAAATAATTGACAGTTATCCTCCTGTTGGGGGTGGGGAGGAGGAATGTTATTTTCCATACATCCATTGATCCTGTTATAATAGAGATGGTTCCAAGTCAAAATGCTGTACATCATTTACCTGGCCCTTGAGGAACTATGACTCTTTGCAGGCTCTTATCTCTGTAGAAAATCATAAAATATCAACTAAGGTCTCACTGGTGCTCATGAACCAGCACACAGAATTTTGTGTTGGTGAGCTTTTTGTGCTGGAGTACGCTGATTGTGACAATGAAATATAGATCTCTTTGTTCTGGATGAAAATCCATCACAAAAAAATGACCATTTAGTCTATATTAAACATACAGTTCAAGAACACAGTGGTAGCATTTAGGTGCCAGTTATCCTATGTTAAGTTACTGCTGTCTGGAAAACAAAAAAGCTGTATTTTTTTTTTTTTTTTTAAATTCCCAGAGAATCACTCAGGGGCTGCATTGCCACTTCAGTGTCACATCAAATTGAAGTTAGTGATGATCTGTCTTCTCCCACAGCTTTGGGAGGCAAGTAGCCTGTTCTGATCAAGCATGTCAGTTTTAATAAGACACTGTTCATCCTACCCCTTAGAGAAATGACCAGCTTTTTGCCTATTCATCTGCAGTCAAAACAAGATGACCAAAAATTAACCTGTTGACCCATTGCCCCCAAAGTCTTTCTTTTGCATTTGGAATGAGATCTACCATATGATATGTAGGCATTATTAGTGCATCTGTTCAACAGTATTCTTGAAAGAAAAAATGTACAGAGGTTTAATTAAGCAAGACAATGAAAAATGTTTAATCAAAAATGAAAGAGGGAAAACGGATCCTTTTCATTATCTCTAGATATTACATCACATTTTCTCCCAGGTATGCTGTATTATTGACACAATCTGTCATCCAAGCAATACAGAAGAACTGAAGGTGCATTTGAGCTAATTGAGATTTTACTGGGAATTTAAAACTTAAAACGTGATTTTAAAAGAGTGATTCAGAAAGTGAATAAGCCCACAGACACAACCAAAAGTTAGTGCAAAAATGATAAAAAGGATGTTGGGGGTCGGGGAAATGCCTTGCTGCCTCCAGGATGCTACAGAATCTAGAATTTAAGCTAAAGCCAAGCCTTTATTCCACCATGTACTCAAGACATCAAACATCTGCCATAATTCATAACTGTCTATTATGAGGGTTTTATACCTTCCTTTGAGTCATCAGGGATGAGAGACTGGACTTAGATGGACAATTGATTTGATCAGCTATGACAATTTCTGTGTTGCCATGCTCCATTTCACCAAAAATGCTCCTTGAAAGTACGTATGGAGCACTAACAGCTGTCACTGGATCTGCAAAAATCTCTGTGTCTGCTTGTTCCATGTTAGAAAATAGGTCTAAAACATATTTTCCATGTCATCAATAACATCCACAGGCCCAATGCCTCAAAACCATCCACTGAGCTTTAGAAAAGTTTATTAGAAAGAAAAAGGTATCCAGAACTGTTAGCAGACCTTTGCTAATCAGAAAAATTCCACAATACATGTTGCATCTGTTCTACCAGGAGTAGATTTTTTCTTTTTTTAATCAATGGCACAAACACAAAAGGAACTTCTTTACCACCCTAGCTCAGTCCAACCTTTACAGAAGTCCTCACTGTTAGACATTCATCTTTGTTCCTCAACTAGTTGCATGAAACCCAGGCAACTGAACAAACAAGAAAAATAATAATAAAAAAAAATCAAATAACCAAAAGAAGCTGGATCTATGTGTGAGTCCTAAGGCAAGCTACAAGCACATTTAGGTGCTTTTATGAGGAATCTCAGTGTTGTTCATGCTCAGTGTTCCATTAAAGGGCAAGTTCCATCTCCATAGTTGTGAACACTGAATTGAGCTTTGCACTTGGAGTAAGGATTCAGCCTCTTTTATGATGCATGAGAATACTGTGTACACTCCTCAGTGCACAGCATTTACTGAGCACACAGTGTATTTTGAGTGTTTAGAAACATCTGTTAACTGGATTAATAAATACCAAGAAAGTTAGCAATCAGTCAGACCCATTATTTTGCTCATGAATGATATTAACAGAACAATGCAAACTCTTTAAACTTTCCATATAGTTAAAACTCAACAAACTCTTCTGTATAGGCTACATTTGAATAAATTAGGTTGTAATTAAGCTAAGTTACAAATTATTGTTGCAGTTAATTATTATGATTATATAGGCTACAAAAAAGTTCTGGTCACACTGAAGTGTAGTATGATGTCAGAATTAACAGCAAATCATCAGCCTTCATCCACATCTAACTTGCATTTTACAATTCTATTGGTTTGAATGAGTCTGGAAACAGATTGGATTCATACATCAAGAGTTTCGTAAATGAATTGTCCCCAACCATCCTTGCTCCTTAAAGTTTCTAAACCTTGGAATATCTGAACTTGAAAGATTCTCTATAGCACTGCTGTCTCCACTCCACTGTGCACTGATGCAGCACTGTCTCCTTAACAGACCATTTTCCTCTCCCAGAACCCTGCTTCCCTCTGCTGCCTCTTCACATTCTCCCCTGGTCTCCTAACAGCTCCTTTTGTTTCCATGTCATGGCCACTTCTTTCTGGCACTGCTTATTGGTGTTTGGATAGTGGGCTGTGTCTGAGTGCGATTAGCATTGACCTGAGGGAAATTGTGACTTTGTGTGAGCATAAGGGTTGCATTAGAGCAGAGGTTCTCAATCCCCTTAGTTTCATGACACCATTGGCAAGACTCCCAACCATGCACAACAGAGGAGAGCCCCATCCTGCAGAGCCCACTGCCACCAAATCTCACCTTGCCGCCTTGCTGAAATTAAAGTTAAAATTAAAGTTAAAATTAAAGTGGATCCTGCTGCCATTAAAAGCCTGCCTCTGTAGGCAGTTTTGGCAGCAGGAGACTTGAGGAGCAGCCCCCAACTCTGCAAAGAAAGTGCCCCTGGCAGTTTTGGCAGTTGTTCTATAAGGAGCCCCAATGCAGAGTGCTGCCACTGCTCAGGCTTTTGGTGGCAGCTCTTAAAGGGGTAGCAGCTCGCCACTGCAGATCTTGCTGCTGAAAGACTCCACAAGAGTTTCTTTCAATGGGGTGGCTTTTGGTGGCTGGCTGATTTGCAGCAACACACACAGCTTCTGTACCGCAACATACTTTTGTGTTGCAACACAGTAGTTAAGAACTGATACATTAGAGAGATTGGTGCTATGCAAACAGAAAGCCCTGTGGTGGGATATACATTGTAGGGATGGAGACCAGTCATTAAAAGATCTGTAAGATTTAATGGACTGCCCCTGCAGAGCTGTCAAGGTATACAGGAGGGCCAGTGGGAGTGTTTCATGTATGGATGTCTTGGGACTAGCTTCCTACTGCAGGTCCCTGCCCAGTGCACAGCTCCGCTCTCTGCAACACAAGACTCCCCTGCATGTAACTTTATTCCCACCTACCTCTCATGTCTCCTGCACATCCCTTATCTTCTTCCCTCTACCCTTGACACTGCCAGTGGATCTCCCTATGTCACCGTTCACACACACTGATGTATTGCTCCTTCAAACACAGCCCTCCAGTAATATTTCTCTGTGCTGTCACCCATAGCTTGTGTCCTCCAGTCATCTGGTCAATTTTATAGAAGGCCCTATTTACAAAAAAACGCAAATAAGAGATTTTTCTTTTCCATTATGACAGTAGAACTGTTTTCATATTATGGAGGTTTAGTTGCCAAATTAGATAATATATTTAATAATATTTAAAAGGCTTAAAAAATACCTATATCCTGAATAACTAATCCAATAAGCCAGCTGAAAATTAAGTTGCAGAATCACCAATGTATCTTGGCTCGTATGTGCTGATCTGGTCATGCAAGGCAACTGTAAGCTTAATTTAACAGGCCAATGCTTTATGTTGATTCAGAGTTCCCCAAAACATACTAGTGAATCTGGCTGTACAGAATAAAATAAAATAATGATTGTTGATAGTTCTCATCTTCAAATACTGAGAAATCATATATAACAACTTTGTGTTCCTGGTTTAGTGTTCATGCATGACATTTTAAAAATTTAAAACACCCCTAAAAAATTCTCCACAGGAAGTTATTCCCAGAATATCCTGCTTCTCCTCCTATAGTAAGATGACACTGTGGTTAACAATACATTCAATAACTTAAGCTTAAAAAGAAACATTCCTGGATGTTGTAATTATCTTAAACATTTAGAGTTAAGCTTAAATTTAAAAGAAATCCCATCATGTTTAGGTATTGGAGAACACAGTTTAAGCACTCAAGCAATCTTAACCAGGCTCTGTAATGACGCCGTGAACAAAAATAGGTTTTAAAAGCCAGTTTAATCTAACTTGTAAAATGCATTAACATAATGTTGTAACTACTGCATAGTGTCAATACAGGCAGTGTTATGTTTGTTCAGGTATCTTTTAACTATGTATTTCCATAACTTAACATGCTGGGATTTCTTTTAAATCTTATGCTAAAAGGAGAATCTGGTTTAAGATTACTTCTTTGATCGACTTGGTTTACCTAGTGTATAGTGATTTTCCTATAACTTAAAATAAATAAATAGGTTACCTAAAAAAATATGGAGTCCAGTGAAATACATTGTATCAATACCTTCAAAAAACAAGAGGGAACATTAGAAACCATTACTATTTTACCTTCAGTCGAAAGCACACCAGTCCCAGTGTGACCTCAGCACAGATCTCTAATTGTTCATCCTGACGTACCAAATTTTCAAATTCATGTGACAGTTTTACATGCTAGAGAAAGAAAGCAATTTCTGTGTTATATCAATCAGATTTAACAAAAGATAACATTTAGCAAGCTGTTCCTGCATTCTGTCTCCCCATCCTTTACAAAAACTTGTAAGAAGCCACATAAATAATACTCTGCTCATATTAATTTACAGCGTGTTCATGATTTTTAGAAAGCGTATAAGTCAGATATCTTCCTACTTATTTGGTACTTCTGGCTCACTGCATTTATTAAGACATTTCTAATATCTTTGTCACAGTAATATCTAGACACTGTTGTAAAATATGCCAATATATGGTGTCACATTAATAATAAATAATATTAATTGCAAGTCATAACTTTTTCTTTCATCCTGGGCTCAAACAGGTTTGAGATTTCTCCTGTCCCCAGAGATGCCATGTACATAGACCATATGCATGTGTGTTTCTGTAAAGTAGGTGCTGTTTATTTTAGAAATCAGGCAAAAAAATACCAACATGTAGATCAGTAATGATCTGGACACACATGCACGTGTGCACACATGCACACACTTCTATTAAGGTTGCACAATGAAAACACACAGAATTCAGGAAATGACAAAATTAAGGTTCTCAGAACAATACCACTGTTAGTATTTGTATGGTCTATATATGAAAGTATGTATAGTAGCCCAAGGAACTGAGATTAAGCAAGGGGTAGATGAGGGAGCAAGATTCCCTCTTGCTCTTTCCATCTTTACAGTTCATCTCAAGTGAGCAATCATCAGGTATAGCAGGGGCATTGCTGGCGCCTGGCACACAGGGCACGTGTCCTGAGTCCCGGCACCAGTGCCCTGAATGCCTGGGACAGTCCCTTCCTCTCTCGGCCCCTTCCCAATCCAGGATCTGGGGCTGGGCCGCCTGCAGTGGCACCTGCCACCCCCAGCCCCCTCCCTGGCCAGGAATCTTGGGCCTGGATGGCAGCGGCAGGAGTCTGATGCAGGATCAGACCTGGGTGCCAGATCATGGCCAGGGGTGGGGTCTGAGCCTGTGCCCTGCCGCTTTCCCTGGGGCAGTGACATTTCTGAAGTATGGGAATCTAAATGAGAAGAAGCAGTCAGACCCCCTCAGTGAGTTGCATAAACTCCCAGTTTTTCTGGCTTTGGATGGAACAGCAACAGCATTTGACAGGAAAAAGAATAGACATCCTGGTTCTGCCTCTTCCACTCAAAGAGTGGCTCCCTCATCCAGTTCCCCTTCCCACTCTAATCAACGGAGCTAGAAGTGCTCAGCACCTTTGAAAATCAAACCACTGGAGTTATAATTTTTTGGCACACCATGACTAGTTCCCACACAGTTGGGCACATGTAGGGGATGGGGTTTTAAAGTTACATATTTTTAAGGTATCCATTCCACAAAATAATCATATATTTGTATCTTCCACTATTTGTCAAAGTTCAAGGAACACATCAAACAAAAATATTGCTTTGGGATAAGGTTAAATTTGGAATCTTTCAGATCATAAGAAAAAGATTTTCTGTATGTCATAAAAAACAGTGAAAGGCATCTTGCAATCTTAATTATAACTTTCTGATCTTTATTTCTGAAAATAGAAAAAGCTTGTCTAATTTAGAACAATAACACTTCCGTCCTGTCCAAGCCATATGGGCACAATCAAATATAAACAACAATGGGTTGTTCATGACTGTGAGATATGTAAGAAATATATGAAGATTTTAATATTATACCATAACATACTTTCTGTATCCTGATATAACCAGCTATTCTGTATCAGTAACATGAATTACACCCAATAAAACCCCATGGAACTGGGGGGTCTTTTAGGACCCAGTTGGAACCTGTACCTCTTTACACTGTACAAAATGCCCCTTTATTTTAATGGGGACAGAATTCCACATCTTCTATGTACTTTAGTTAAGTGTGATATAAATAAATTTAGTGGGCAACATCTTGAAGACTTGACTTAATTTTTATTCAGTCCTTGGATAAAGTTCTCTCTAAACTCTAACAAGTATTCTGCCTAAGTAAAAACTGAATAAAAACATAGTAAAAGGTTCAGGATTTGACTCTTTTTATAGACAACTAAATAGTTACTATACATTTTTCTGGATGATACCGCTGCTTGGTTTTGCACTAAAGTGTTTTCTGACAATAAAATAAAATATTTTCTAGTAATAAAATAAAAACCTCAAAACAAATACGCATAAAGCAAAACAAAGTCAAAATGGTGGATTTTTTTTTTTTTTTTTGCATTCCTGAATGGATACTATAGAAGAAATAAGAAAAGGAATTAGTTGCACTGTAATTGTAGTTAACTGAGGGAGAACTTTAATAACAGCAATAATCAGTAAAAACATTGGGGGGCGCCAAGTGCCTTGAATTTTACACAAGTGGGCAGTAAAGAATGCTTTTTATTTATTACTCAAAATTTCAGCATGCTCTACCGTTGTGTTAATCACAGCTGTCAAACGCCTGCCCTACTGAACCAGGAAGAATTGCTTATAGTTGCTTTCACAAAGATGGTTGTAGTGATAAGAATCCAAATGATAGGAAATACAAAAAAATTGAATATTATTGGGGTTTAAAGCTTAAAATCAGAGCTGTAACTAAAGAATCTGGTGCCCGGGGCAAGTTCCAATTGGAATGCACCGCTTACAATAGCTGGCACCTGGAGCAATCCGCAGGGAACGCACCTTTTAATGGAGCTGCTCAATGGAGCCGCTCCATGGAGCTGCTCCAGCATGCCTGGAGCAAAGCCCTGCTTGCCCTGCCATAGTTATGGCTCTGCTTAAAATCCACAAAGCCAAGAGTATTTTGGAGTTTATAATTTGCAATTCAAGATGTGGTCCTTAGTTACTGCAGCAGAATTAATATAATTCACAAGATTTTGACTTGAAAGCAATATATGAAAGTTGTGAGAATGAAGTCCTACTGTTTGAACTGAGGGGACACTCACCAGGAAGGGAAGGGCATACTGTTCTTTAATTTCAGTTATGTTGAGATACAAAGGTAGTAGTTATTAATGGAGTGAAATGCTTTAATTTTTAACTCCAAATTTGTTGATTTTGAAGCCTGTGTCCTACAATGCTCTGAACGTGATTTAAAGTAGATTTTAAATTTGATTTCATTTTTAAATACACTGCCCCCCCCCATAGTTGTTGCTATTTACAGTACTGTCCTTCACTGAGTTTGCACAGCAGCTTTACAGCAGTGGTTTTCAAACCATGGGTCAGGACCCACTACTGAGTCACAGACCCTCAGGTAGTGGTGGCACACCCTGCTGCCAACATTGCAAAACTGGAATGCATTGATGAAAGATGCAGTTCTTGGGTCATGGGCATAAATGATTTTTTCCAACTGCGCCCTGAGGGGGAAAGAAAATCTGAAAACCACTGCTTTAGAGAAGTGGTTTTCAAACCTAGGTTTGGGTCCCTGTACTGGGTCACAGACCTCAAGTATTGGATCGTGGCACCTCCTGCTGCTGCTGCCAAAAGACTAGAATGCATTGAGCTGTGGGCATAAATAATTTTTTTCAGCTGGGTCCTGAAGAAAAATGGTTGAAAATCACTGCTTTAGGGTATAGCTGCTAGGATTGTTGGACAGTGGTGATCTATGGAGCCTTCGCTGTTAGTCAGTGGAGCTGACTGGGCTCCCTCTTGGTACAGGGTTTTTGGGTTTTTCTTTGCAGATTATAAATTTAATTAAAACCAGCTAAAAATACTTTGCTAACATTTTTCCAGCTAAATAACAACTGTCCTTACTGGAGATGTGGAATTGGGGTGCTGTGGGACTGCAAACAGAATGGGGGCTGGTCCAGGTGACTGTGTGTGGGAAAAGAGATGGTCTCTTTAGTTGTGATTGGTGAAGGGACAGAGCCATAACTACGACGGGGAGAATGGGGCTTTGCCCAGGGCGCACCAGAGTGGCTCAATAGAGCCGCTCTATGAAAAGGCGCATTTCACGGTGCTGGGGCCAAGCACTGCTAATTGTAAGGGGTGCATTCCTATCAGAATGTGCCCCAGCTGCTCAAACAGAGCATTACAGTTCTGTGAAGGGAGACCATTTAAGTGATAACGAACGAGAGAGAGGTAGGCTCATAATGCACTCTCTTTATTAAGATTTGGGCCACACAGTTTAAAAGTCACCAAACTTCTTTGTAAAGGCATTTGAACACAATGTTAGTTTCAGCTGCAAATTCTTCAACAGTTGGTACTGTTGGCACATTGGTGGAGATTGCCTAAAGTCTTACAGTCATAGGAAAATTTGTGTACATAAAAGTTTACATAACATCTGTGCTTGTTCATCTCTTCTTCGCCATCTGCAACTTTCTTCTGTCAGTCTCTGTCAATCTCATTTTGCAGACTTGCCAGATGATCCAAAATACTTCCACCAAAATCTCTCTCTCCTGCCATTTGGACCAGGTTAACTCCCCAGTTCAGATTCCATCACGGGCACTGTACAGAATTCTAACAAGAAGGCAGTTCTGCCTCCCCATTTGTCTGTACTTTTCACAGAATACAGCTTTTCTGCTGCTGCTTTGCCAATTCTCATCTTGAGGCCACCTGCCGTTTCCCACCACACTTGCAACAGTCTTAATCATGTATCCCAAACATCAACCCTGTTTTTCACACATGCGCGCATGCACACATGCACCCCCCCCCCATGAAACCATTCATGGAAAATATATTTAATGAAGATATGGCACTATGAGATTATATCTTCATCTAGTCATCTGGGCTGCAATTTTGGCCAGGGGTCCATAAAAACCAAAAAGGAATAAGTTTTCTGGGCCTTGATTAGATAGTGAGGAATGGAGCAAAACAAACAAGGAGTCCTGTAACATTTAAAGACTAACAAATTTATTTGTTGCATGAGCTTTCATGGAAGAAAATCCCATTTCATCAGATGCTTTGAAGATTGGGAATTTACAGAATCGGAAGAAAAATGCAGGGACCTACAAGTCATAGGATCAGATCAGACTGTTACAGCAAATCAGTGCAAAAGTTTAGTTTCAAACACTGGAGAACAGCATATAGAGGAAGGTGAAGTAAAGCAGCTTTTGTGATAAGAAAAGAGTCAGTCATTCTTATTTAGCCCTGAAGCAACAGTTTCAAATTTGCATATGAATTCCAACTGTGCAATTTTTCTTTGATGCTTTGATTTGTTATCCATTTGTTGGAGCACAGCTATTTACAATCATCAATGGAGCAAGCAGGGAGTTAATGTTTGATTGTTACTTGGCAGCTCTGTGTTCTTGGAGAAT
>ML682057.1:871219-885158 GCA_007922195.1 Podocnemis expansa | reverse complement strand
ATACTTCTAAAGCTTATAAATGAAACAATCTTACAACTTAAGGCAATTTCAAGTTGAGATAAATGTTAAAAGGGAGAGGTGCAATAAAAGATTAAGGGGCCAGAGGCAGTGCAGCGGTGGTTTTAAATCGTGAGAAGGCAGAAGACAAGCCTGCTCTTAGGGAGCTCAGGCTTACTTAGAGCTGGGGGAGAGCAGTGGCAAAAAGGCAGCCAAAAGAGGAGGCAATTTGTTTTAAAGGAAGCTGCAGGGGCAGGCTCTTACCAATTCCACCGGCGGCAGCAGCATTACAAGCAGGAGAGAGAGTTGTTACTTGGCCAGCAGTTTCAATTGTGATACGCTCGGGGGAAAACTCGTGAGCAGAGGAGGTCAGCGTCTGGGTGATCAGGCCAGGCAGGATGTCAGGAACCGTCCTGCTGATCAACCCAAACCCTGGGTTTTTAAACCATTTATTTCCTGCCAGTGGCTATGATTGGCCACAGTTTGCTGATTGCAGGTAAGGTGGGAAACTCAGGTGAGCATTTCACAGATCTTGCAATTTGGCAGTGCCCACCTATGCCTAGCCCTGTAATCAATTGGGTGTCAATGGCCATTCAGTTGAAGAGGCCATCTGCTCCACTCTACACACTTAAGTGATGGCCCAGGAGGGGCGGCCATCCAATTAACTTAATGGGCAACAGACAGGGGGGTGCCCTGGCTCCAGGTGAAAACATCCCCTGCCAGGCTCTAGCCTTCTGAGCCCGGCATGTGAAAAAACATTCCCTGCTCAGCTCGAGCGGCACCGGGGCTAGAGTTGGGCAGGGTATACTTTTCCCTGTGCCAGGCTCGGAGGGCTGGAGCCCACTAGGTGATTGGGAGGGGGCATGGCCCTTCTGGTGGGTCATGTTGCCACACCTCCTATGGTGTCTCTCTTCCAATTCAAACTAGCAAGTCCTGTCCATGGACATGCTAGTTAGAATTGGTTTTCCTAGTAGGGCCATGTTAGTTTGAATTAACTGAATTCAAACTAATATTTATTAGTTCAATTTCATTAGTTCGAATTGAGTTAATTCGAACTAACCTTATAGGTGTAGACATAGCCTAGGTGTTTACAAAGTAATTGTTTAACAGTTTGTTCCAGCATCTTTCCAGGTTTTGAAGTCAGGCTGACTGGTCTATAATTCCCTGCATCTTCTTTGTTGTTAAGATAGGTACCATGTTCACCCATTTCCACTCTTCTGCAACCACACCTTTCCTTTAGGAGTTCTCAAAGATAATTACTAACAGTTCCAAGATTGCTTCAGCTAGTTCATTATGTACCCATGCACAAATTTCATCAGGATCTGGCAATTTGAATACATCTAACTAACCTAAATAGTCTTTAACTAGTTATTTCCTTCTTTGGGTTTTCTCCGCCCAACTATTAATTGGTGTACATCTGTACCATCACGTTCTAGAGAAGGGCTTCCTTAAAGAAAAGGTTTACAAATAAACAGGATGAAGATTCTGGTTTCCTGGCTTGGGGAATTATCAGGGAAATAGCAAGTTGGGCTTCTTTCACAGAAGAAGAAAGAAGGAAAGAAAAGTTAACTTGGAGTTCTTATAGAAACAATTAAATCAAAAATATATTTTTAGAAAGGTTACCTTGTATAAATCATTATTATTATTCAGGGCACTGTACTTACCCTGTAATCTGTAATAAGCCCTGTAAGTACAAGAAAAAAAGATTTAAATCTAATTACTCTAACAGCAAAAAACCCCACAGTCTGCTAAATGCTATGAATTATTTTTATATTTCCTTGCCATCATATACTTTGACCATGGTCCCACAAGGTTCTCAGTGGTGTTGAATACAAGGGCAATTGAGGGCATGGAGTACTCCTCAGTTGGTGGAATTAGCCAAACAGATTTCAAGAGAAGAAATGAGGCTCTCCTTTCTATTATATTTGGAATCCTGTTAATGATGACATACTAACTATTGAGGAGGCACTCATCTCAGAAGTATTGAATAATAAACCTTTACTAATGTGAATAGAAACAGGAGCTCACTTCATGAAAGCAGAACCAGGAGAAAGAAGAGTACCAGGTCAGCAGATCATCACGCGATCTCCATCATAAAACTAGCATAGTTTTCACTTCAGACCAGGCATTTGGAATATCTTCAAGAAGGATTTGGGGCTGTTGACAACCCCACTCTGTCCATTCACACACTTACTGCCATTACTTGAGTCTGTAGGGTAAATAGTTGAGACTTCTAAATGATAACTACTCATCAGTTATACTTGGACAATAAATGGTTTGCTCTTTACTTTACCCTTTCATTGAAGGTATCCAAATCCCTTTACAGACATTGACAAAGCCACATACACACGAAGTAGCCCTGTGAGGTAGGCCCAGTGTTAACAGCCCTACTTTGTTGAAGCACTTAGGGCAGGGGTCTCAAACTCAAATCACCACAAGCTGCATGAGGACTATTACATTAGCCCAAGGGCTGCATCACTGAAACCTTTTCTTACAATGATATTGTAAATATTGGTAAAAATAGTGTTGTTGCGGGCCACAGGAAATAGCTTTAGGGGCCGCATGTTTGAGAACCCTGACTTAGGGTCAAGCTATCCTTATCTTTTTAGGAATTACTTAATTAAATTGTTCTTCATCTTAGGGGAAACTGATGCATAAAATTGTAAAATGACTTGCTGCCAGTTATGCAGTGAATCAGGGGAAAGGAATAGAATCCACATTTTCTGCCTCTCAGTCCCAGTCTCTGCTTTAGGACATTACTAAAACCTATGTTTAAGTCTATCCCTATTTAGGAATACACTTAAGCTAGTGCCTAGCTTTAAACATGCATGTCAGTTCCATTGACTTCAGTGACACTTAGGCATGTATCTAAGTGCTTGCCTGAATTGAGATTGCCTATGTAAAAGCACCACATGCTGTTATATTGCATGCATTTTCTGAATAGTCACATGCAATGTGTATTGTTCCTAACACTTATATTCATGGAAAAAAAGGAAACATTTTCACAGAAATCCTGCTTGTATGGTAAAGCATGTGTCTGTTCCAGTGCAATGGCAATTTATGTTATGTACACTTCTAGACTATGCGAAAGCATAGTCCTCTTTATTACTACGTGATCTTTTCTTCCCCTTCCCATATTTGTTTCATTCAGTTGTTGCTTCTTGTGATAATCTAGATTGTAAATGCTTCAAATCAATGACTGTCTCTTTACCAGATGTTTCTATAGCATGTAGGACAACGGGGCTCTCATCACCGATTGGCCCTTTCAGAAGTCCTCCTATAGAGCTAGGAAAAGACCAGTTGGGCCTCAGATGAGTCACAAGGCAATCTGATAGCATTCTTTTCCTTTTACATCTCACTGACTATTTTAATTTAAATGTCACAAAACAGGTGGCAAAGAGTAAGGCAAAGGGTAAGAGGAAGCTAATTGTATGTTTGCTGTAAGGGCAGTCAGTGATCTGCTTGTGTCCTCTTTCCTAAGCTATAAAGTGGAAAGCAATCAATGATTAATCCTTGTTCTAGAGATTATATGCCTATTCTTAAAACAGCATTTAACCAGGAAGAACTCAGCATATGTGGTATTCACAATCAAGTATGAAGCTGTTTCCATCAAACATTGCCATCAGCATCTGACTTATACTTTCGGTTGCCAGGCAGCCTAGTACAATCTCCCTGGTGTGAGTGAGCAAATCACACACAATTATATTTACTGACAAAATGAAGACTTTCCTCTCTGGGCACATGTAATTGCTACATAATTATTAAGAGTAATTGCACACACATTGGATATGTTTAGATCTGACATTTTAGTTTGGACTTGCTAGTTCAAGCTAAAGAAGCCCAAGGTTAGTATGAACTAGCAGTGGCTTTTTAGTTCAAACTAGCTACGTGTTGTAGTTCAAACTAAAGTTTTCATTTGAACTAGAGTGCATGGCTAGTTTGAACTAAGGTGGCAAGTCTGAACTAACCCTTGGTACTTATTAGTTTGGACTAAGCTTTGCCTAGTCTGAACTGAGAAGTTTCTACTAGGCAAAGCCTAGTGTAGCCAAGGGCTAAATTACTCTGGACTAAGCTTGCTTAGTCCAGACTAATTTGGCAGTTTAGACATAGCTATCGGTATTTTTTGCCAATCATTTAAATTCCTGAATGATAGATAAATGAGGTTTAAAGAGTCACATTGTTTTCTTTGTAAGCCATGGTTGAAATTTTCAAACTGAGGTGCACACTGTTAGGCACCAAGACTCTCATTAGGCACCCAAATTAAAGTAGCCTGATCTTCAGAAATTCTTAGCTCCCATAAATCTCACTGAAGTCAATATCATTGGCAGCCTATCACCACATAACAGCTCTGAAAATCATGCTGCTTCTACTTAGATGCCTAAATTTGCATTTAACAGCACCAAATTCTGGCCTCTGTATTTGAAAAAAAAAATGTGGCTCTTATTTCTTGGAAAAGGCTGGTAAATAGGGACAAGAGACAGAGCAATTAATCTCCTAAAATACTGATTCAAATCTGTATCAGGTGATAATGACTAAGAGATGTTGTCATCAGATAACCTTTGTGGAATATTCTGTTGAGTTACTAAGTCCAAGTAAGAAAAAAATATCACCACAGTAAGGAAAAGAAGAAGCATAAAGACTGCATTGCTCCTTATGTGGGACTTCTAGGTCAAGTAGGAAACAATTTGGTGATAGTGTTAAGCGGGTCTTCCTTTTCTGCTGCTGTCACTCTACCTTGTGAGATTAGAGGACATCTGATTCCAGTGCTATCAATTTCGCACTGTTCACTGTAATGATCTTGAGGGTTCATTAAAGATTATACTACAGAATGAGTAAGAAATAGAATGTTAATCACACAGACAGGTATCCAGGTGTGTACCTGGGAGCAGCCATGTTAAATCTTCCCTGGGGCATGTCTCCCAATTTACACAACAATGGCCCATGCTAAGGAGTCTCTAAATTCACAACCTTCTACAAGCATATCACTACATCTTCCTCCCTAAGAAAAAAAAGTAAACAGATACATATAAAACCTAGCTAATAATACATGCACTAACTTCTAACAACACATAACAGCTATCTACAAAAAAAAAAAAAAAAAAAACAAAACATGCAGAAGGACAGTCCATAAACCCAGAATCTGAACTACCTAGAGAGGAGAGGTTACTAGCACATCACTCTCAAGTGAGTCTTTCCACCCACTTCCCTTACATATCCTAGCAGGTCTCTATGAGTCTTTCTGGATGTTTGATGACTCGATTAGATCTTCTCAGTACTGGTCCTTCATTCAGGTCTGAATTCTCTTGTTCTCTGATGGTTTCATTACCATGTGTTGAAGATATCGGATCAGTAAGGGGAGGCATGCCAGAATCTACCTCAACTTCCACAGTGTTGGAACTTTCTGGAATAAGTCGTAGATCCTGTCAATTATGTCGAAATGTGTCCCCTTGATCTGTGTGGGCCACGTAAGACCGTGGATGCAGCTGTTTTTTAATAGTACCTCTTTGTCCCCAGGTATTAGAGGAGTGATTCCTCAGGCACACTCTATCGCCTGGGTTAAGGGATGGAAGATCACGAGCCCTTCTATCAAAATAATATTTCTGCTTCCACTGCTGCTTTTCTTTCATCTTGCGAATGTTAACATTGTTCTTAGATTGCAGCAGTTTATCAGTAATAGGTAAGTTAGATCTGATCCTTCTTCCCCTTAACAGCTGAGCTGGAGAAAAGCCATTCTCCAGGGGTGTACTTCGGTAGACCAGCAATGCTGTATACAGATCACCTCCACTTTCCAAAGTCCTTTTTCATCAGGTTCTTTACTGTCTGTATAGACCTTTCCACCAGTCCGTTTGATTGGGGATAATTGGGACTGGAGGTTTCATGATGAAAATCCCAATCTAAGGCAAACTGCCTGAGTTCTGCACTTGAAAATTGTGGCCCATTGTCGCTGAAGACCTCATCAGGAATTCCATGTCTGGAGAAAATTCCTTTCATGCCAGTGATCACTGAATTACTATTAGTACTGTTCAGTGTGCAAATTTCTGGATATAAGGAGTAATAATCAGTGACTATTAAGTAATCTTTGGAACGCCAGGTAAATAAATCCACACCTACCTTCTCATAAGGTCTCTGTGGAACAGGATGGGGTTTCAGTGTGTCTGCCTGTTGGCATGGCCTGTATTTCAAGCATGAAAAGCAGTTTTTTACCACATTGGTAATGTCGTGATTGATCCGCAGCCAATACATGACCTCTCGTGCTCGTTCTTTGCACTTCTCAATTCCTAAGTGACCTTCATGAATCTTCTGTAACATTTCTTTTCGGAGGCTCTGTGATATTACAACCTTACCACCTTTGAAAATCACCCCATCTACCACAGTCAGTTCATGTCTGCAATTCCAATAGTCTCTTATACTTAGAGAGCCACTGCTTATTATTTCAGGCCATCCTTTAATTATCACCTCTTTGAGGAATCCCAACGATTCATCTTTCTCAGTCTCTTCTCTTATGCATTACAGTCTTCTGTTAGTTATGGGATTTGCACTCACAATCATATCTACATAGGCTTGCACTTCTGTTTCCAGTGTCTTCTCGGGTACCATAGGTGGTACTGCTCTGGAAAGTGCATCTGCTGTGAACATAAATTTGCCTGGTATATAGGTCACCAGTAAATTGTATTTCTGCAATTTGATCATCATTCTTTGAATCCTTAAGGTACAGTCATTTAGTGGTTTGTTAAATAATGCAATCAAGGGCTTGTGATCTGTTTCAGCTTCCACTCTCTGTCCATAAATATACTGATTGAATCTCTCACAGGCAAAAAAGATTCCTAAAAGCTCCTTCTCAATCTGTGCATATCTAGTCTCTGCATGAGTCAGTGATTTGGATGCATATGCCACAGTTGCCAGCAATCTTCATGTTTTTGTAAAACCATGGCACCCAACCCCAAATGTGATGCATCCGCTGAAATTTTAATAGGCTTCTCTGGAGCAAAAAATTTCAATACTGGTTCCTGTATCAAGTCTTGTTTTAAACTTCTCCATGATTCCTCCTGTGCAGCATCCCAGCACCATTCATTTTTGTCCTGTAGGAGTTGTCTCAATGGTGCCGACTTGGCAGAAAGATTGGGTATGAATTTTCCAAGATAGTTAACCATTCCCAGGAACCGTTGGACATCTTTCTTTGACTGGGGACGTGGCATCATTTCAATGGCTGAAATCTTCCTCTTATCCGGTTTTACACCTTCATGAGAAACAATGTCCCCTATAAAAGTCAGTTCTCTAATTCCTAACACACATTTGTCCTTATTTAGTTTGAGGTTTGCGGCTCTAGTTGCATCTAACACTTGCCGAAGCCAATGATCATGCTCCTCTTTTGTAGAGCCCCAGATAATGATGTCATCCATGGAGGTGTCCACACTGCTAATATGTTCATAGATCATGTGTACAGTTTTGTGATACACCTCTGGTGCTGAAGCTATGCCGAAGGGTAAGCGTAAAAATCTATATCTTCCGAAAGGAGTATTAAATGTGCATAATTTTGAGCTTTCCTCTGTTAATTTTAGCTGCCAAAATTCAGAGGATGCATCCAATTTACTGAAGTATTGAGCATTTGCAAACTGAGCCATAATCTCTTCTCTAGTTGGTAGTTTGAAATGTTCTCTTTGTATAGCTCTGTTGAGGTCTCTGGGATCTAAGCATATGCATAGCTGGCCATTACTTTTTTGCACTATAACTAGGGAGATCACCCATTCCATTGGCACCTCTATTTTTTGTATTACTTGCATTGCTTCCATCCTTTCAAGCTCAGCCTTGAGTTTATCACGGAATGCAAATGGCACCTTTCTACATGGATGAATGACTGGAGGGATCTGCTTGTTTATGCGGATTGTATGTTCACCTTGCAAGCAACCCAATCCCTGAAACAAGTCCTGATATTCTTCAAGGAGTGCCTCATAGCCAGATGCAGGCCTATCTTGTAGTGAGAGCACCCTTTTTACCAGATTCAGTTTCTCACAGGCGGCCAAGCTCAAAATTGGTGTCACCTCCTGTGGCACTACAATGAAAGGCAGCCTGTACATGGTGTTCTTATGGTTAACACTAGCAAAGCAGCGTCCCTGCACAGGTATATTTGTTCCAGAATACCCAGTTACTTTTATGTTTGTTGGTCCCAGCTTGGGTCTTATTCTCAGTCTCTCATAATCTCGTGTAGACAGAATGTTAACCTGAGCTCCTGTGTCTAGTTTCAGTGGAATGATTGTTCCATTTACTGACAGAGGCAGTATCCAATCCCTCTCACTAGGTTTGCTTGATCCCAGTACATCTACAAAGCACTCCTCAGTCTCACTGTCAGTAACTAAATGCACTTGATTTTTGCGCCTTTGGGATCTGCAGCAGTTTGCAAAATGATTAAGTTTCCCACAGTTATGACAGAGTTTCCCATAGGCAAAACACTGTTTGAGACCATGCTGTGATCCACACTTGCCACAAGACCGTCTGGACTCAGTCTTCCTGATAGCAGAGTTTGGTTCCACATTGTGATTTGAACCACTCTGGCTACATGCTGTTTGTCTAAGTGTATGCACTGTCCCTTCTGGTGAATTCAGCTCTTTTACTTGTGTTTTTACTATTTCAGTGGCCCTACATATTTGAAGGGTTTCATTCAAAGAGATCTCTCCCTCTCTGAGCAGTCTCTCTCTTAATCCATTGTTTGTAATGCCACAAATGAGTCTATCTTTGATCAGAGACTCTGCCAAGCCACCAAAGTTACAGCTTTTACTGAGTTTCCTTAGTTCTGTAACATATTGGTCTATGGTATTATCTGGTTTTTGCATGCATGTAAAAAATCTATGCCTCTCAAAAGTCACATTCATTTTTGGCAAGCAATATTCCTCAAACTTAGTCAGTATAGTGTTTAAATTCATGCTTTCACCATCTTGAAATTCAAAGTTATTATATACATCCAGTGCCTCCTCCCCAACAACATGCAAAAATATAGATGATTTCTGGTTTTCATCTTTGTTCTGTGCTCCAATGGCAGACAAATACAACAGAAATCGCTGCTTAAACTTTAGCCAGTTTTCTGCAACATTACCAGACATTTGGAGAGGTGAAGGAGCCTGTAAAACATCCATTGTTAGAGCTTACACTTACTTGCTGAAGGCTTTCTTTGTGATAGCGTTAAGCGGGTCTTCCTTTTCTGCTGCTGTCACTCTACCTTGTGAGATTAGAGGACCTCTGATTCCAGTGCTATCAATTTCGTGATGTTCACGAAAACTAAAATTGACTTTAATTATTTTTAAAAGAAAGCAGTTTTTCACAGAAGGTAGGTGACTGTCAGTGCCTATGTGTAGCCATATTCATTTACATTTCTTATAACAAAAACATTGTTCTAAAAAGCATATTTCTTGGAAATTTTAACCAGAGAAGACAAACCTCATCTCCACAACTTGTGCGATTTCCTGTTTTTTGCTTTGCTTCACATTTGTATTGTATTAAAAATCAGTCAATCCACATATCTAGGAATTAGGAAATTCCCCTACATCGAATGTCGATGACCAATTACTGGAGTGGAAAACATTACTTTGTTCTCTGTCTCCTGGAATTATCTCTTCTAAATTGGAATGAGATGTTTGTTGGGTTTGGGGTTGGAAAATCCTAGATCCTGGTTCCAAAGTCTAATGATGATACAATGAGAAAACTTTCTAACTTTTTTCCCCCCATATAACAGGTAACACCAAAGCTGAATATATTTACTGTTCCTCTAGTACTCTGAAGATACAAATCACACAGCATTTTCATGGACAATTGAAGGCCTCTGTTTTTGGTAAATGTAATTATTAAATTTACAACTGAAAATAATAAATTATTTATTTTAAACTGTATCTAACAAGGACAAACTCTTTATAATGTAGCAATTTTACTGCAAAAATTGCCACTTTTTCCTTACACAGTGCGGAGACAAAACAGGCTTAATTACATGGGAGATAAGGGCTACACAGAGGAGTAAGGGAGTGGCTATGGCAGCACTGTTCAATTAATGCAGTTGTCCCTAGCATCTTCATGGCTGCTACCCAGAAGTGCACATCCTTGTGGCTGAAAGCATCATGTTCAGTAGAAATGAAAGGAGCCACGAGAACAGACTTGCTACAGAGTAAGTCCTCACTCCAAGGCAGCAAAAGTTAATATCTAACTTGTCTCACAATTGCAGCTACTCCTGTAGTGCTCTAAGTAATTGAGGTGGCTGCATGGGATGGGGCGAAGCTGGTGATGGGACAGGAACCATTCTGCAAGTACTAGGCATATGCCAAGAACAACATTCACCCAAATCAAGGCACACTATACAAGGTCTAAGAGTTGGAAGGTTTTCATGACATTTTACAGTGACTTTAGGTCCACACAAGATTGTAACTCATGTTGACCCTTTGTCATGAGTGACTGGCCCTTTAAGGCATAATGGGGTCAGCTCCAGCCGTGACACATTCCACCATCCTCCCCAACTGGGAAGAACCGGCACAGCCACATGACAGGCTGATCATATGGTTAAGTCAGCCCAGGCTTGGAGCTAAGAGAAGGGGCCAGCATGGAGAAGCTGAGTGTGGACTGCCCTGGCCTGAGTTATCAGGGTTGGATTAATAAATGGGGTTTAGGGGCTGTAGCTCTGGGCCCCAGACTGAGGGGTGCCCTGCCATGGGCTGCCCCGCAAAAATAAATCATACACTGGCCATAGGCCCTGGATCATATCTGGTGGCTGACCAACGCCCTGCATCACACCGTTTGCCCCAGTGCCATGGTTAACTGGTCTCCCAGGTCTGCCCCAGTACTGAGCACTAGCCTTCCCCCATAGCTGGTTGGTTTGCAGGCATGAGGGCCCTCAGTCCCAGACACTCCTACCTATTGGGGGGCACCCCCCAACCCCAGTGCCAGAAAAGCCCCAGTGCCAAGTGATGACCTACCCTGCATGCCTGGCATCTGCCAGTCCCCAGTTCTTGTGTGACCAAGCCATGCCCCACACAAAGGCCAGGCACCACCATGGAGGGAGTGGCCACAAAAGTGGACAGTCCCAGGCTCCAAGGACACTTAATCTGGCCCTGATCAGGACAGACCTTGAAGGAGACCCCTGTGACTCCAGAGCCAAGGGGAGCAAGGCAGGGGGTAAAGTGGACCAGAACGACCCAGAACACCATTCTGGGGCCCACTATTTTTGCAGGCTCAATGTTCTGGGCCCCTGAAAAATAGAGAACGGTGCCGGAATGCTGTGTTCCAGGGCCCACCATTGAAAAATAGACCCAAGACCCACCCCAAACCCTCCCCCAAATCCTATCGTCAAAGCTCCACCCAAACCTGGGGTCTGCCATCACTTCCCCCGCCCCAGCTTGGCCCAGCCACGCTGCTGGCCTGGCCCCAGGCCTAGGGCCTTGTCCACAGCTGTGCCACCCCCAGTAAGTACTGAGGTGGCCTGCTCATGCTGGGGAGGTATTGGGGGCTGGGAGTGGGTATTGGCGGTGGTGTTGGGGGCAGAGGGTAGGTATAGGGGGTGGTATTGTGGGCAGGATGTAGGTATTGGCGTTGGTATTGCGGGCTGATGGTGGGTATTGGGGGCAGGTATTGAGAGCTGGGGTGGATTTTGGGGACAGGGGAATGTATATTGAGGGCAGGAGCTGGAGTAGGGGAAGGCATTTGGGGGGAGGAACTGAGGTGCAGGAGGGTGGTCCACCCAATTAGGAAGGTTCCAAGGCCCACCAAGTTATACTTTAACCCTTGGAGCAAGGGCTGGACTTGAGGGACAAAAAATCCATTCTGACAGAATGCTTTAAGAGATTCAGTACATGAGACCCTATTAAGGAGTGTGTATGTCTTACTTCAAGTATTCAAATTGTTTCCATCAACCTCCTACATATCAGATAAAATTTTCTTCATTTACTTCTGTACCTTGGACAGTTTAGCTAACTATCCCATCACTCTGTAAAGCCCTGCATTACCTAGCTATCACTATCTTTTCTCAATATACTGTTAAGAGAAAAAAAGTGGCCCACAAGACTTAAATTGCAAATATATACAGATTTTTTTTTTTTTTTGAGGATTAAGAGAAAAGTATTTTTTCTGGAAAACCACAAATAAATAGGAGAAAGATCTCTTTGCTCAGAATGCTTATACATGTGAATGGGAATAAACTGCAAACATGTTAAAACAATTTATTAAGAAGATTGTGAATTTATGTTGGTATATGACTATAACTGGTTAAATGTAAGAATTTCTTTCATTAGGAAATTCAGATATTTTGAAATTTTGCTTTTGCTTTGCTGAACTGGGCAAAATAATTATTTTAGCTGAACAGAAAGTTAACATCTTTTATCTGAAAATGTTGAATGATATAAATAGGGGTTACGTGTTTAGTTCTGTTTAGGCACTTCTGAAAATCCCACTTGGCACTTGTCTGCATCTATAAGCACTGAAATATGAATATCCAAATATGAATTTGGGTATCTAATGCCAGTTACTTCTGAAAATGGGATTTAGCTTATCTTAAAAGTTTTATCCCTAACGTTTCCCTGAATTTTGCAATCAAACAAAAGTGTGGATAAAACAAAGATTTTATTTAAATGAAGAATTACCAGATTCCTGATGGCAATGCTGCAGGTAAAGAGGGTCTACTTTAAAGGCACCTGTTATATCTGATCTGTTCTTCACCCTGCACAGAAAGATCAAATATAGATTATCACAACATTGTCTCACCTAAGAGAGCAGACAATTGGTGATTAGGTAAGGAAAATTAGTTTCAGTCACATATTTCTAATGTACGGTCTAGTCCTTATTTAGGGCCTAATCCTGCCAACTTTTATTTACTTCAGTGGGGCGATGCACAATGATAAGCATGATGCCCTGGAGTTAGGGTTTGCAGAACTGTATATTTTTGTAGAAGTATATAGTGTATTACTATTAAATATCTCTGTATATTTAAACACAGACAGGAAACAAACATACACAAGGCCCTTCCACAATGAATGTGGCACTCACATCAGAGCAAGTGAGCTAGTTAAGACAACATTAAAATTAGTGGTGAATGAGGGAGCTTCATTCATATGCTGAAGCAATACAAAGGTAAGAGACACCTTGGCTTTCAGACTTGATATAATTTAACAGTCTCTTGATAGGCAAGCTCCACTGAGTTTAAAACTGAGAACCATTTACCGCTTTCTACCAGCTAATGGGCAGTACACCTGGACTTAGTTTCAGAAGCAAATACTGATTTTTCATTGTAAAGGAAAGAAGCTACATCATGTTGGTAAGTAGTAAATATTTTGACGGCCTGTTCTTTATTTGTAGAGGGAGTCACTCATATACAACAAATCATGGGTATTACAGACAGGACACCCAAAAGGTAGAGGCTGTTTTGTTACCTTTTAGGCTTCTAAATATTTGATAGAACAACTAGGAATGCTAATACGGGACAGTGAAGAGAAAATGCTCAACAAAGCCCATTTATTGTCTAATATTCTGCAAGCTTGTTTCTAATTATTTAGAATTATTTGTAAATTTCAACCTAAACATCTAATTTCCAATACCTTATTCTTTGTATGTAAGTATATGTAATGCACATGACCCCCCCCATACATATCACATTCCAATAGATAATAGTCATTCCTTATGTTAAGGAGACAAGCAGGTACATAATCTTAAACACATGAGCAGCAGCTAAAGTCAATGGGACTAAAATGTGCACAGTTATGTGCCTGTTTAATTATTTGCACAGGCTAAGGGAGGTCAGGAGGAAATTACTATCAAACTGTGGAGATATGAGGCAATGAACCACTAGAGTTAGATGTATTATAGGAGGACTACACTTTCATTTACAACATCAAGTATTGATCAATAAGAGAGACAGGAAATCTGATTAAACACTTAGAATCATAGAATCATAGGGTTGGAAGGGACCCCACGAGGTCAT